>CABFOW010000623.1:30993-42861 GCA_902141385.1 Timema californicum
TGTTTTTTATATCTGTATAAAACCAAGAAAATTAAAACTTATACAAAATAAAAATAAGTTTACTAATTTTTCTTGAAATATATATAGACATTTACTTTATTTAAACATTTCCGTTAGTATCCTTAATAAACGAAATTAACTAGCACTGCGTCTTACGAACCGTTCGGGTTATACGCCTATGTAGTCTAATCAAATTACGCTAGTAGGTAAGGGATAAGGAAGGTTGAATTTAGAGGAAGTGTATCCATATTTGCGTGAAGAGAAGGAGGGAGAAACCATATACGATAAACCACCCTCAGTACACCCAACCGGGATTGAACTACGATCTCCCCGTCATCAGCAGGCCAGTCTATTGGGAGAGTGACGCCTTACATCATGTGAACACTGAAACGAGTATCCTTAATAATGTATTTAGTTTTTACTCTACAGAATGTGCCATTTTAAATACATCTGTTTGACAGCCCCAATTCGACTCCAGTAGGGATTAGGTTGTTGATATTACAGCGACCAAAAAACTTAGCTCAATCCATAGAGTATCATCCTTCTGAACTAAAGGCCTCAAGTTTGATTCCAAATAGAGATCTAAAATGTAACTACAGTCCAACTCTCACTGTAAAATTCTTTGATGACAGAAAAGTTACTAAATCTACTTTCACGTATCCATACATCATGTCATGTGAAAAAATATAAACTCGTTAAGAGAGAAAGAGAGGGTGAAAAAAAAAAGTAATATAAATGAACGATTTGTAGAATGTCGAGCATTTCAGTACTCGCTGACAACTCCTGTCAACACCCAGTTCCATCTTGAGACGCCCTGTCATTTATCTAAGACCCTCCCTTCTACCTCATTTTCATCCCCATCCACCGAACAGAAGGGGAAGAAGGAAAAAATCTCCCCTTATTCCTTGGCCAAGGGACTGAGAGAAAGAGAAT
Source organism: Timema californicum (assembly GCA_902141385.1). NCBI lineage: Eukaryota > Metazoa > Arthropoda > Insecta > Phasmatodea > Timematidae > Timema > Timema californicum. Next base: position 31,927 of record CABFOW010000623.1, read on the forward strand.
TTATCTCGGCCTTTACTCTTAACGACGGTAAACAACTCGTGGAGAAACTATTGCCCTTTCTTTATCACAGCCGCACTTTTATATTACATCAGTTTTATTTTAAAATTGAAACATTAGCTACATGACCAATGGTAGCTGTTGTTTCAAGGCAAACAACATCTTAAATTTGCTAGCCAATAGGAGAGTGAGAGTGAATTCGAAAGAAACGAATTAGCAGCTGCCTGGAAATAAGGGCGGGAAACTTCAATATTGATGTTAGTAAATGATTTCCCCGGATCAGATCAGAAGCTATGAGTGTATACGTCCAATCTTATATATATATAAACTACATTAAGGTAACCATATATATATATATATGGTTACCTTAATGTAGTTTTTATTTCATACGTTTCAACAAACGATATATTTAATGAACTAATAAAGTGTTTCTCAAAGTCTTGGTGACGAAGGAATACCAGATATAATTTACGCGCACTGAGGGGCTTAACATATTGAAGTTATGCGCATTCCAGGGCACTTAGAGAAGGAATGACTGAGGGGGTCTTGAAAATTATGGAGGAAAAACATAATTTATAGGCAATTCTTTTTTAGGAATGTAAATAGGTTACAAGACCAAATTTAATTTACTAAAATAAATGTTAAAATTAAAAAGATATATATTTATTTCATTGAATTAGTAAGTTAGTAAGTGTGATCATTATTAACATTCTAGATTTCATAATTATTTTGAGATAAGGGCAGTGTTCTCGCAGTTTTTATAACAAAATATTTTGTTAACATAAGTAAATAAAATATTACTCCACTACAAACATAGAATTTAGTTTTCATCACGTGTTGATATAAACAATTCTTGAATATCTGTTATGAGCATAGCGGCATTAGATTAGATACTTTTACAAATGAAGAGAAAAAGTTGTCATTAAATTTCAGGACACCCCTTGACAGATATTCAACAATTGTCGATATCACTACGCGAAGAAAATTAAACTCTAAGTTTCCACTGGAGTAATATTTGATTTATTTTAGCAACAACAAAAGTTTTGCTATAAAAATTGCAAAAAAAAACCAACACTGGCCTTGTCTCACGTTCCGTTCACTCTCAACTTTAATTCATTATCATTAGTCATTACTAAATTTCCTGAGATCATGCGGGCCATGTGATAGGCCACAGAGGACCACCACTCTTAGAAACACTGACATTATCTATTGGGGTAAGAATGATCTGGGTAAATTTGGAGTAAGTTTTCCCAAATCAGCGTGTAAATAAGTGTGAGAAAATCAACAGGGATGTATCACTTTTGAAACAACCCTATCCCTACCACGAGCGCATCTGAACGAGATTTGAACCTACCTTCTTCCCTTCGCGAGTTATCCACTCTATTATAAGCATGGTGTATCAGATTGTGGGACCACCGGTAATGTATTTAAATCGATAGTGGGCAAAGTTCTACTCTATTGCAGTATGGTGGTCTTGTGGCAAACTGCTCGTCTCAGGACCCGGTATTCGTGGGTTCAAACCCATCTGACGTCGACTGAATTTTCTTGAGGGATAAAATACCGTACCACAACATCTGTCGGTCTCATTTCGATTTTGACAAGTAAAAGAACCCTGGAAGGCATGTTACAATACCTTTCTCGGTAAATTTAGTAGGACCTTTCACTCTAGCTGATAGAAATTCTAGTGTGCTGGTACTAAAATAAATATTGAGCGATACTTTTTTGGAGTCGTTTGATATTTGTACACGCCGTTAAATGAGGATATCTTGGAAAGATAATAAGACACAGAGAGAAAAAATAATTTTGAAACTAGGATTTGTACGTTTGTAGGTTATCAAGGGGTTGCGATGGTCTCATAACCCAAAGCATGGGTTTGACTCCTCAAAAGTTTGGAAACCGATCAACTAGAAAGTATCTAGCTTGGGTAAAAGAACTATGTCAGAAGCTAAACGTTCTTAACAACTGTCAAGGTCATACACATGACCTTATTTACGAGTTACCACCAAGTGATTACACTAAAATGTTTGCATACCGTACTCAATATCTCTCGACCTGTTGACTAAACTGGATATCATGTCTGAGAAAACTGAATGGATACTATTGGAAAATAACGTTGTCATTTTCTTTTTACTCGTGTGGTCAATTTTCTCTTAAATGTAAGAAACGTTTCACAACTTTTTTTTGATGATGTTGCCAGTATATCCTTCTTATCCTACTTTCCTACATAACTGAGAGTGAGGAGATTTGGCAACATTTAATTAAGAGAGAGCGAGCAAAAACAAAGCTTTTCTCCATAAGACCTGCTGTTCCATAAGCGATGATATATGTAGGTACATTAGCGCCATGGCTTCTTTGGTGCTGACTGACAGCTGACAGCTTACAGCTGACTGATTTGAAAAGTTACCAGACCATATTATGTATCCCTACGCTGAACCATATGATCTGCAAAAACATATGTTTAGCAGCTGTCGCTTCTGACAGTCAAAATTTAGGTATATACCTAAATGTTGACTGTCAGAAGTCAGCTGTGAGCTGTCAAGTCAGCACCAAAGAAGCCACGAGGCTACTGTATGTTCTGTGGGTTATTCCTGATTATTCCAAACATCTGGTGTGTTTTAAATAGTGCGGAACTCTACGCCACGACGACGGCAGCAGTGTCTTGTTCAGGCTGAAGGTGGCCATTTTGAGAACTTCCGCAACTACACATTACTGCAGTACATGCGTGTCTATAACTTGGGAACAAATTCAAATAAGACACATGTATGTATTCACAATTTTCATTGTTTTTGTGTCTCCTGTCTACTGCTGATGTGGGTTACACGTGTTACGGGACAACATATATATATATATATATATATTATGTGCGTATCAGGTCAGTAAATATCACGGTTATCACAATGTAGGTGGTCCTTCACAAGGATCTCTTGTCAAGAATAAGAATGGAAAATGTGTGCATGAGAATGGGGGAGGGAGGTGTACAAAACAAATTTCATGAGGGAGAGGCCATTGTGGGTCATCTTTTCCAGACAAAATCTGCTTTAGAAAATAACCACTGTATTATGTTGTTCTGACCATCTCACAACCCCTCACCCCCCACCCCTTGAGTGGCAGCTTTTCCAACTAAAGGCGAAAACATGTATCCGGCCATTTCTGCCAACACACGTCACCTGCTTTCCAGCAATGATCTGAGCAACAATGGCATATGACGCGTATAATAAACTTACAAACTTAAAAAGATAATGATGAACACGCATCTATGGACATGCGTATCAAGGCGTCAGTCTAGTCGCGTTTCCTTTTACCACACCTTTAGGTTTGTCCACTCGTCGTTAAGTGCTGCTACTATCGACTACAGGGGCGCCCACAAGAGAGGCGGGGGTCAGGGGGACAATTGTCCCTACTGAGACGCTGAGGTTGTATAAATATTAGAAGTAGGCTAATCCCGCCTAACACTAGTACTCAAACAATGCCCCCAGCCAACAGAGATTTATAAAATATAATTAATAAACCAATTACTAACACCCGCCATCAGGTCACCGGCTCACCTAAGGGTTGATAGTTTGGCGCGTGCGCGCGAAATTCCAACAGCACTCACCATTCAAATCGCCAATGTCAAGTGTCCACCCACAAATTTCGATAAATTTGAAACATATTTCTTTTGTTGCATCTTATTTTCAGGAGATAAGGATTGCTTAAAAAAGCGTCTTTTGGGGCTTCCATGTAATTGATTTTACTGGAGGAGGACCCTCAGACCCCCTTCTATACCCTCTGATTGAGTGAAATGAAGATATTTATTAACATACTCATCTAATTACAGTTTAGTTTCCTATCACCCGCTTCAGTGGCTGCATGATCTAAGGCGTTATTCTCGCAGTATACTAGACTGGTGATGATGGGTAAACTTCATGTAAATTAAACCCTACTCATCCCCTAACATATTAGCGCAATAAGTTTGTACGTGTATAGCCCGGATGGGTAGTAAAACACGGCGATGAAAAAAAAGAGTAAAATGTTATCAATTTTGATTATAAAAATAATATGTATTTTTATTTTTCTTAAAGGTTCTTCAATTATTATTATTATTATTATTATATTATTATTACCACGTCTTACTACCCGTTCGGGTTATACGCACTTACGCTAATGTGTTATGGTAGGGTGATTGTATGAGATGAAATGGAGGACCTACAGTTTAACGTGGGATCCGAACCATGGTGTAGGCCTGGTATTCCACACATTCACAAGTTGTGATTAATACACGTCTTGTCAGAGGTGAAGGAAGGGTTCGGTAATCAGATAACTCTGTGCCGGGACCGAGGAATGAACCCCGGTCTCAAGGTTCTTCTAACCGAAGCCCTGTTGTATTAAGGCCGCCAAATGGTTGTCTGATGATATACTCCCTTTCTGCACAGCGTCCACGTGGGAGGGAGGATTCTAGCTCTGTGTGTGTGTGTGTGTTTGACAGCAACGCCACTGTGAGGCTATGGGAAGGCTAGCAGGAGGCTGTTTGTCTGTCTATCTGTCTATCTGTATGGAAACATAGCAGCGGAATAGCAAACAGATACAGTAACAACAGGCAGGGGAGTGATTTGTCTATTGTCTGCGGCTCAACAGCAACAGATTACGCCCACAGAAAGCAGGAACACCATTATCTGTAATGAGATCTGAACTTAACCTACATTCAAGCGGCTTCCGTTTTCCAATTGACGGACAAGGGGGTGGGTAGGAGGATACCTATTCACTTACTGAGGTTTCATATGATCCAAATTGATCTCTAAATGCTCTTTTCTTTTGTAATGTTACAGAACATTGTTATTCTGTTATGAATAAAATTTAGAAATTGTTTACAGCTAACAGTTTACTGGAGTCCTGAGATGTGTTGCAGATGTCGAGAAATATAGAGTTATTTTAGAATTGTTTGCTATTTTAAAATACTTTTCACGTCAAAATGGAGGCGAAAAGTATAGCTATATAATTAAAAACCTCAAATAAGAAAAAAATGAAATTTATTCATTTAAAAAAAAGTTAAACGTGAAATTTTGCAGTTCTTAGATTTAAAAAAATAATCAGAAACATATATTTTAGCTTCTCTCAACAAAGTATTTTTTCAACGTGACTTTAATACAAAATTGAGAATTTTTAAATTAATTTTGCAAGCTTCAGGATTATCATCACCACAATAAATACTGCAGTGTGAAGATATTTCCCTTCAATTAGGCGGTGCCCTTAAGGGTAAGTGTTTATTTTAACTGCAGACCGTATTTTAACTATGGGCTTCTACTAAATGTATAAAGGTATTTACTATCATTTTGAATTAATTATCAAGTTTTGTTTCACCAGATACATTCGGTCCAATTTTATAAACTGAGATTTTTTTTTTAAATATCCTATCTTGTGATATTTAATTAAACCAATGAGTTCAGTAATTGTATTTACACAAAGATTGCTATGAGATGAATCTCATTCAATATATTTTTCTGTAATATTTCAAATCGAAAGTTTTTTTTTATATAAAATTAATCCCATCACTGTTTCTCATTCATACCGTTCATAATCCTAGAACCTCCTGTACTCCCACCCCTATTCGATCTTGAAGGAAATATATAGTTATGTAATGTGTTACTAGACCTACTTCCAAGGCAAACTTATTTTCTCTCTCTCAAAACAAATTTTCTTCAGTACTTTGCTCTTCTGCTTGTATTCGCCTGGCAGATTCCTAAAGAGTTTTGTCGGGATTTAATCCGACCCGGTGGGGGGGTTTTGAAGGGGTGGAGATGAGAGGGGGGGTAGAAGAAGTTTCTGGAGGAAAGAGGGCACACAAGTATTACAACAGCTAGAGACGCCCCCCCCCTCCCTTATACTCTATTCTCTTACCCCCTCCCATACCCCTTTCTTCACTTAACGAAGCGTTAAGTCTATGCCTCGTTGATTCCTTCAAGAAATTCATAAATATGGATGCTGTCTTGGACCTTCTTGCATACTTGCAGTGAGCTGCTTCTATCTACTTCTTCTTCTCCTATCATACCCACATTCCTCCCCCCTCGCCTTAACCCCCTTACGTTCCCACCATCAACCCCATCTTAATGGAAATTCTTCAATTAACTTTGTTTCTCAAGAGGTACGTATTGCCGGAAAAGACGACCGACTAAAATCTGCGTATCCTGTTAGAAAATGAGAAGGAGTCAGCCTGGTGCTTTATTTTCTGTCAAGAGAAGGGAAAGTTTTGAAATTCTAGTTTTCATGATTAACTGCTTTTGTGGTTAATTTTTCTTGGTTGTTTTCGTGTGGTTTTATTTGTACCCCCTTACCCTTACAAATAATATGAATTAAAACTTGAATATTTCAATTAAACTATCCAAGAAATAAAAGAAATGATTTTTAAATAAGTGAAACTATTAGTGTAGTTAAGTCATTTCTCATTACTTAAATTAGAAATGAAATATTCCACAATTAATCGAAACTAACTAATTAAGTACAGTATATTTTAGTTTTTTCTAGTTTAAAAATTAATTTCTGGTATCAAACTATCTAGCCATTCGACTAAGTTATTTTAAGAGTAAATGTTATTCTTATAAATTCATATACAAAATATCAAAAATGCTAAAAAGACGAGAAATATTTTATTTGTTCTAGGTATTTAATAATCCTGTGTTTATTTATTACTTTTTATTTTTGTAGCTAAAGTTTTATAGAGATATAGTGCCTTTAACCGTAAATATTTGAATCTTTATATATCTTTATAAAAATAATATGTATATTAGAAATGGTGACCTGGTGGTCTAGGGGTAAGGTGTCAGACTTCTGTGCTGGTGGCCGGGGCTCAATCCTCGGTCGCGGCAAAGATTTATCTGATAACCAAACCCTTCCTTCACTTCTGACAAGACATCTTGTGAATGTGGGGAATGCCAGGCCTCCACCGTGGTTACAGGCCTCCACCGTGGTTCGGATTCCACGTTAAACTGTAGGTCCTTCATTTCATCTCACAATCACCTTACCATTACACATTACCGTAAGTGCGTATAACCCGAACGGGTAGTAAGACGCGATGCTAATAATAATAATAATAATAATAATAATAATAATAAAAACAAAAATGTTAACTAATATTATGTGTGTAAATAGTACCTACACTATATGCAACCCGTTTGGTATGATTGTATCGCACATTGCGTAAGAAGTTGGTTAAGATTCGTTAACAATACAGAATCTCCAGGTAAGAGATTATACAGGTTTAAGGGCGTAACAATCAAATACAGTGTATTCCGGTTAGTTGGGGCACAAGTTAATCGGGGTAGTCATTAATTGAGACAAAATTTGAAGAAAAAAAATTATCTAGACTGAATTTGGACCAACTTGCTGCAGTGACTGTCAGGATTGAATACAATACAGCAAATCTTTAATCAGTATCAGATATTTGTGCTGACTTTGTTCAGTTAAGGTTAGTAAAAAAACACATCATCATTATGATTTTTTTCAATGTGAAGAGCCTTTATTTATGTGTAACCTTTGCTTATCACAGTAATTATTTAGACTGTATCTTAATTTTATATATGCGTACATTAATTGTTTTCTTTTAGCTTTAGCTATTTCTAAATAATGGTTTGTTCCAATCTAAATTAAACACACTGGTCGTTCTTGAAATGCTACATCCTTTTAATTTTATCCATACCATATTTGCTCTGTTAAAATGTGTTTTTCATCTCATTGGTTAAAATTTCTCTTAATTGGGGCAGCCGCTTAATTGGGCTAAAGTAATCTAGTCCAATGTGTCCCAATTAACATGAATCCCCTGTTGTACGTTTGAAATTTCTAATATATATATTTATAAAATCTAGCAGTTACATTTGAAAACTGTGATTGAAAAATTGACGCACACACACAGCAAGTATGAATAAAAATAGTGTATTGAAACTTCTTCTATATCGACTGGATTTTTTTTAACACCTTTATACCGTTGTTGCATGTGGGGAGAGCACTGTGATAATTGGCAGGGTTGTAGTAATTAGAGGACACTTGACTGGCTGACTGTTGACATGCTTTACTACGACCACCTTCCCCGGGTGTTACTATGACAACTCGCAGCGACGCACAGGTGGGCGTGCATGCATGCGTGCGTGCGTGCGTGCGTGCGTGCGTGCGTGTGTGGGGTCGGTATACTCCCTGGAGAAAGAAAGAAAATAAAAGAACGACAGCTTTCCCAACTTTAGCTTTTAGAGTGACTTTATTATATATTAATTAACCATTACCGGAATGCAGATGGTGAGAAGATATGGGTTCGCATCCCTGTCGGGTGTACTGAACGTTAGTTTTTCCTCAATTAGTTTACACCCTCCCTTCATGCATATGTGGGTACACTTAATCTAAATTCAACCTTATTCATTTCTAACACATTAGCGTAACTATTACATATGCGTATAAAACAGACGGGTAGTAAGATTTGGTTCTAAGAAAATAAAAATATATTACGTTCATGTTATCTCAATATTTACACAAATGGGTTATGGATGAGGTAAGTAAAGTTTTAGAGAAAATGTGTCAGTTTTTGGATGGAGGGATGGAAAGAAACCATTTTAAGAAACAGAAGTAAGACTTGGATTCGAACACCAACCTCCCTGTCACCGGCACATGAGGTCAGAAGAAACTGACGTCTTATTTAATATAATCCCCGAAGGGATTTAAATTATTAATTGGTCTAGATTTATATTTGTCTGAGTTTAATTAGATATTTTCGGTACAGAATAAGGAAAAAAAACTATGGAAATGATATAAGTTACTAAAATTAAATTTAAAATAATAAACAATACTAGATGTTATATTTTATTCAATATTTATTTTAATATTTATACACTGTTTTGACCACTGAAAAACATGTTTTTTTAATGTTACTTTGGCGTGGATATTTAAGAAGTATTCATCAATGTTACATTGCACCATGATATACAAATTGAAATCTGGGCAATTTTAACTATTCTACATTTGTTTAGTTATGTCATAAAATTATTTTCCAATGGTGACTCAACTACATGTTGAACCATTTTAAAAGTTTTAGTCCATGTCCTGTTTAAGAGTACCTGGGCTACGTCGAAAGGAGGATGAAATGAGTTGAAGCAATATTGTATTTATTTTGGCCAAATATATATTTATATCTTAAACTGAAACACATTTTTTTGGTCAAAATAAATCCGATATATCTCCAGTATAAACATAAAGAGTTTAATTTTTTTTTCAAATGTTTATACCAACAGTTCTTTAATATCTGTCAAGGGTTTCCTGTAATTTAATGACAACTTTTTATTTTCATTTAAAAAGTTTTTCGTCCTATACTGCTAGGTTCATGACATATATTCAACAACTCTTGATATCACCGTGGGAAGGAAATTAAATTCTTATATTTATACTTGAGAAATATTTTACTTCTTTTTTCCAAACTAATCTTTTGCTATAAAATCTGCAAAAACACCTACCTTTTATCACGTTTCCTGAAGTCAATTTAAAAACATGATATTTATATACGGCTATAACAGTACATAACAAATACAATTTCTAAGATATTTAAACCACCTTAAGATAATTATAAATGCTGTGTCATCTTTGTGACAGTCTCCCTTACAAATATCTGGACGGGTGATGAACAAAGGCCAACAATTATTACACACCCATGGCTTCTTTGGTGCTGACTGACAGCTCACAGCTGACTTCTAGCATTCAACATTTAGGTATGTACCTAAATTTTGACTGTCAGAAGTGACAGCTGCTAAACACACGTTTTTGCAAATCATATGGTTCGGCGTAGGGATACATAATTTGGTCTGGTAACTTTTCAAACTTTTAGCTGTCAGCTGTGAGCTGTCATTCAGCACCAAAGAAGCCATGGGGCTACTGTATTAATAGGGGGAAAAAATAAAATACTAAAATAATGATTCACTTAGTCAATGTAGCAATCTCTTTTTACACTGAATAAAAATATAAAAGCACGTGAAATAAGTGATTTTGTCACTGACTTTACTGTTGAGATCTGGAGGGTGAGTATGTGTGGGTATAGGTGGCGTAAAAGGGAGAGAGATGCTCCCAAACCACATCATTATGAAACGGAATAGACACATCTCCCACACCCTTTTTTTATCCACCCTAGCCTTCGTTTAACGAAGGGTTGTGGACGTTCTAGATACGAGACAGGTTACCCATTTGACGAGGGGATTAGGCTTAACAGAAATAAATTTGGGTAATTTTATCAAACTGGTTTCTTTTTCCTGAATCCTATAAGAGTCCATATACGTGTTTATGTAGTCAGAATGATGGATAACAAGCTTTGAAAACTGTGGCTAGATTCCAGAGGTTCCGACACATTATTTCAGTCAGTAGCGTGTATGCCTACTAAATTAAGAGTCCCATGTTCAATTCTCAACATGTTCAAAATATGTATGTGGGTTTTCTATTTTATAATAAGTGACGGCTTGGCTCTGGGTGTTATTTATGTTCTAGATTTTAGTGGGTGAAATTATTAATTGTACTCGTAAACTAGCAAAGCTTGGGAGATCAAAGTGATTTTTAGTACGGCTACAGCTGCAACAAATATAATAACCTATTGGAAAATGTTATAAATTGACACATATACACGGTAATCGAACAAGGGACCTTGGATGAGCACTTCAATGCTTTTAGACTGAGCTTTCTTGGATTAATCCCAAGTATAGCTGTCATTTATCAAATTATACTAATATTTTAGATTTTAGTTAGTGTATATGTCGTGTGCTGATACAGAGAAATAAGTCGGTTCGGAAAGTGTACGTTAAGTACCTCAAATTAAAGCATAAATAAAAATAAGAAGTTGGTAGGTATTATCATCTAATTATTTTCACCCTTTTGGGTCATACATACACACACACACACACACACACACACATATATATATATATATATATATATATATATATATAC
>CABFOW010000623.1:46515-76555 GCA_902141385.1 Timema californicum
GGGGGGTTAATAATGGAGAGGTATCCTTAAGAGGTTGGAGATGGAATTGCGGGATAACATTGATTTTTAACAGCGGAACAATTAATCGTACATTTATGTTTGATGGTAATATTAATATTTAACCACTTCAGTGGCCACGTGGTCTAACGCGCTAATTTAGTGTTAGGATATATTGTCTAAAACGGGTATATCGGGGTTCGATAACGGTCGGGTGAACTGAAGGTGGTTTTCCCTATCCCTCCTCGCAAATAAGGGTGTATTTTCTCTGAATTGAGCCTTCATAATCCATTTGTTTATTTAGTACAGAGGCATATAACTCGAACAAGTGCTATAACGTAATGATGAAAAAAGTATTTATTTAATATTTAATTTCATCTTGAGAAAATAAATATTTAGTTTTTTATTACTTTTGTAATTAACTTGCAATTTCTAATCACACAAATATAACACAATACATATTACATACTAGTTGAACTTATAGAAACGTACTTATACAACATTCCATTGGTCTCGATGCTCAGAACTATTCTAGAAGATTTGTTTTGATTCTCGGTGGACGCTATTTATATATTTCCTATTTGTAAACGGATTATTCAATTTTTTGCAGTTGTGTTCAGGGTATAGAAAAAAAAAGTCATGGCAGGAATATCAGTCTAAAAATAGAAACATCAATTTTGCAAACAATATATTTTTTTAAATGGCTTGATTATTTGAGTTAGTTAAGAGGTATTTACACAGATTGGAAGATGAAGGTCACAAGACTAGACTTATTTGAGTGTATTAAAATATTTAATTGAGTGAAAAAATGTCAATCTTGGAATGAGAATTGAAGCTAAGACCCTTAGATGTGCGCGTCAATGCTCTATAATTGAACCATCCTAGGGTGTATCGTGTCCAGGGCCATCCTTAAGTAGTTTTTGATTTATTGAGTCTATTTGTGTTAGCTGAAATGGATTCAGCTATCAAAATGTATACTGTTGATAACCATCACGTACCCGTATCAGTTATTGATACACACACATTAATTTATGAAAATAGTTTAAGTTACTTTTGTAATTTTGAAAATATTGTTCTTCCTATCATATTTTAAATAAAGCATTAGTCTAGAATTATATTGTACTGTGGTTGCTGCTGGCTAGAATAAATATTAGTTTTAAAATATACACGTTGCATAGTAGGTCCACAAATTTATCAATGAATGCCTATAGTGAAAGTTTATTTTATGTACCATCTAAATCTTAAATTTTAACCAACACAATCAATTAAATGATCAATCTTAGGGACCCTATAACTGTTTCTGTAGATAAACATTCTTTTAATAGTATTGTAGCTATTATATACATTTAAATACAATTAAGTTAAATCATATTATATATTTATAAATTTAAATTTAAAAAATTAAATATTAGATGGTTAATACCAACATTAAATATTAGATGGCTAATACAAACATAATCGTTAAAATAGTATAATAATAATGGTTATATGCTTAAAGCTAAAACTTAAATTTAGAGTATTAGAAATTTGGTTTTTAAATTTAATGAATAATCTTGGAAATAGCAAACATTAATCAAATGATCGAGAAGTAAAACAATTCATATGTTCTTCATTTTTCATTAGATTTCTTAAAGAATACCTAAATATTATTTACTTTTTTTGTATTTAAAGAAAAATGCTTTCAACTTTTTTCTCCTCAAAACTCTTTTAAAGAAAGTATTTTAAAATCCAAGTAAGGCAATGTCTATATTTATTTAAACTACAAACGCGATGGAATAAGGATGGCCTTTTTTTCTTAAGGTTTCCAAAAAAAGACCATTCAAACTTGAAAGACGGCTTTGATATTTAATTAAAATGTATTTATTTTTCTTTATTATTATTTTTTAAATGTGTGTGTACACACAGTAAGTAACGATTTTGGTGACTAACTTTCTTAATTACCCTTAATTATTGATTTAATAAATCGTATTAGTGTCTCAAGATGTACATGTAATTATGACCATAAAAGCAAACAAACGAATAAAATTAAAATGTTTTAATGAAAAATTGACTTTATATTTTTAATAATGAAATGGTGTTAACAACTCAAATCTGCTATAAGGTATTTTTTGCAGTGATAAACACGCAGACAATATGTATATTACTTCTCTAAAAATGTTTAGTTTCCTTTTTTTTTCTAACACAAATAATGATTTTGACTATTTCAAAAATTCAGAGTACAAAAGAGCATTAATACTTATTCATCACAAGACGTAAAATAAAACGATGTCCATGTTATTTAAAAAAATGGAAATATAATGTTATTTATCGTTAAAGTATATTTATTCTTAAAATAAAGGGGAGTTATTTTTATCTCACTACGAAAATAATTTTAAAAAGCAAAATAGTTGTTTACTTGATTTAGCAAAATAAAAATTGTGTATGCACTTTTTAAAATGTTCCTCTCTTCTTGATGTTGGCGGAGTGTTTCTGCAACAATTTATACTATTTAGGGGTGACCTGGTAGTCTAGAGGTAAGGTGTACGACTTCTGTGCTGGGGGTCCGGGGTTCAATCCTCGGTACTGACACAGATTTATCTGATTGTCAAACCCTTCCTTCACCTCTGAAAGGTCGTGTATTAATCACACCTTGTGAATGTAGGGATTACCAGGCCTCCACCGTGGTTCGGATCCCACGATAAACTGTAGGTCCTCCATTTCATCTCACAATCAGCCTACCTTTACACATTAGCGTAAGTGCGTATAACCCAAACGGGTAGTAAGACGCGGTGATAATAATAATAATAATAATAATAATAATAAATAATATATACTTTTATTTAGTTTCACAAATCATACTACTTTTTAAAAAATATATTTTATTTTAAGGTGAAAAAGAGAGAAAGTCTATGCGGTGCAACGTAATATTTATTTTAAAATGTTATTATAATTATTTGCGATCTGTAGAAAAGGGGGAGGGGGCGGGAAAGTACCTCTCTTGTCCACCTGGGTGCACCACTGATCTCCCTAGCTAGCATAAGCGTAGAGTTCTCCGAGCCAAGCTCCCTTTCTTCTGTTCCCTCCAACCTAGCTCGGAGCAAACCAAACCACGACTAAACCATTCTAAAGACCGTCTCCTTTTAGTTTGCTACCACCAAGGTAGACACAGGGATTTCATTTTGTACTAACCCCTTACCTTCCTCCCTCCCTTTTTTTACTCTCATCCCCCTTATTTTCACCCCGTACCAACCATCCTACACGCTTTTGATGTCTCTGAAGCGTGCATTGCCTTTTCGTTTCTGGCTTTTTAACAAACTCATTTCTCTATCTTCTTTATCCCCCTCTACCCCTATACCATTTTTTTTTTCAAAACGCTTGCTATTTCACCATCTCTCTTTTTTTCGTCCATTTCCCCAAGTTATTTTCTTTCACCATATACCCTCCTTTATCTTTTTTTTACTTGAATATCCCCATATGTATATTATATCTTCTTTTTTTTTTCCCCCACAGACACTTTTTTTTTTGCCTTCTGAACTTTCTACCTGGAAAATATATGCTTTACTTCAACTAAACCGTCTCTTTCTTCTTCTTTTTTTCCCCCTTTATCCACTTTATCTCCAGCGGATGACATTTTTGAATTAAAGCTTTTTATAAAAGTTGTAAGAGATTAAAGCACATTCAGTCGTTACCAGAAATTATTACACTATATATAATATTAGAAATGTGTGACTGAGTAGCAATATTAATTTGTAAGATAGGGGGAGGGGGGGGGTGAAGGAGTAAAGAAGTGTCCAAATAACACTTCGCCTGTGACAAAGAGTTAAAATCGCAATGTTGTCAAGTATATAAAATCATAGTCAAACCCTTTAATAAAAAATAATCAATTGCACAATTTATACATTATATAAACTAGCCCCTGTCGTTTAGTGCTCAGAGTTTCTGTATACATATCCAGAGAGCCCAGGTTCGATCTCCGATGCTTCAAAAATTTATCTGTGAAGCAATGGGCCTGGAACGGGGTCAAACCCAGCCTCGTGAGTACAAATGAAGAGCTACTCGAATAAAGAAGTAGCATCTACGGTTTAGAAAACTGAGTTTAACGGCAGGAAGGATTGCTGTATGACATCATGACACCCAATATCAGCAAATGTTGGAACTATCATCGCTAATGGCAGCGGCCGCTCAGTCGGTATAGATCTATTGGGGGCTCACACCTCGGAGAAAGCACTTAAAAGTAAAAAAAAAAATTAGAATTGTGTATGATAGTGTTTGTTTGTGTGCAAAATATCAAAACACAAACACAATCTGACAACTTTGTCCAGACTAGCTTGCTCTCGGGATTAATAGTGGTACCATTGAAATATGGATAGAGGGGTGGGGATCTGAAAGCAGTGATGACAACTAGAAAACAAAATATTTAGTACAAAGTGATGTGTGTCTCACTAGGAGAATGGAAATAAATAAATAAATAATAAGGTTCCACGAGCAAGAAGCATTTCTATAAGTTTTATCGCTATGGGAGTTGTTTAAAAATTTAAATATTATATAAATCTTTGTTATTTATTTCCCTTAACCGTCCGATGGAAGGTTTTGTGGAAATTTAGTTTCATATTCTACCCTGATGCTACGCCCCTGCTGACAAGAAGCGTCCTAAGGGAAGCAGGCAGCAACATCTTTCTTATTAAAATAAATATGAAAAATTTGTAACACTACCCTAAAACTTCCTAATAAAACAAACTTTGTTTAGTGTTTTTTTGTCCAAACACTGAAGCGAGAAAATAAGTTAGGTTTACCTCCACTCCACAGCCGTTTTAAGATCTTCGTAGACCCTATGCGTTTTTCTTGTGTGGCCAATATTTTCCCTCATTTTTATGCTATTGGTGACCTGGTGGTCTAGGGATAAGGTGTCGGACTTCTATGCTGGGATCCGGGGTTCAATCCTCGGTCCCGGCACAGATTTATTTGACTACCAAACCCTTCCTTCACCTCTGACAAGACGTGTATTAATCACAACTTGTGAATGTGGGGAATGCCAGGCCTCCACCATAGGTCCTCCATTTCATCTCACAATCACCCTACCATTACACATTAGCTTAAGTGCGTATAACCCTAACGGGTAGTAAGACGCTGTGCTAATAATAATAATAATAATAATATTTTATACTATTTTTATCATTCGCATGCACAAAAATAATTCATGAATCTTGAAAATACTCGCAAATGTCAATGCACTGTGAAGCTCTCTGAACCTAATCCCAAGACTTTACAGTCACTCCACCGTTGATGAAGATACATTTTTTTGATTCTCAATGGAACGGACCGTTAGCATCTACGTTCACCTTATCCTAAGCGACACAAACGCTATCTTACAGATTTTTCTCAACATTAGCTCTGTTCACACAACGTTACGTGTTTACACTGGTTCTACACCCTCATACTCAGTATTATCACCATCAATCTCATCGGGACGTGGTATTGGGCTACCAATGTTGTAGCCCAGACGCGAACTATTATCTTACTAATAATATAAGTGCAAAAGTTTGTGTGTTTGGATGTTTGTTACTCAATAACGCCAAAACTGCTAAACGGATTCGAGTGAAACTTTGTACGTTGGTAGAGTATGTCCTGGAATAAGACATAAGACTATTCCCAACCTGTGATTTTACATTACTAATGTTTAAACTTTTCGTATATAAGATATATTATATATAATATTTCGTAGTAAAAGAAATATATATTATTAAAGTAATCAATTATTAATTTAATTTCCTTCACCTCTGACAAGACATCTTGTGAATGTGTGGAACGCCAGGCCTCCACCGTGGTTCGGATTCCACATTAAACTGTAGGTCCTTCATTTCATCTCGCAATCACCCTACCATTAAACATTAGCGTAAGTGTGTATAACCCGAACGGGTAGTAAGACGCGGTGCTAATAATAATAATATATTTAATTTTTTTTTAAAGTTTAGTTAAAAATTAAAAGATTTTATCAATTATTGCGGGCGGAGCCGTGACGGGTATATGCTAATATTATTATACAATCGATAGCCATGCCATACTGACCGTTTTTTGAAGTAGGCTACACGTTGACATTCTTCTATGAATAAATAACGCCTCCGCTAAGAAGAATAAAGAACAATTTATCTATATAAACATAACTCACCTTCCTCACAAATTACCCCCTGCACCTTTTTTTTAACACCCACAAGACATTATTAGACATCTTCATCTCGAAATCTGGGCCATCAAAATGAAGTTATCTCCTCTCCCACGAGGCAATCCGTTCCAAAGGTTCCGTTTGTTTTTTTGTTTTTTCCCGCGGAATTTCCCGACGGCCCCACACGCTTCATTGTTCTAATGTGGCTCCCGGTACATTAGCCGTTGGGCGTGAATTATTCAACGTGCGAAACAGAGGAGGAGGGGGTTTGGTGATAGCGGGAATGAAGGAGGGGAGGGGGAGTTGGGAGGGTCATTTGTTCGATGGCGTGGAATAAATCGCTATAAATAAAACAGCGCAGTGTGACAAATTGTTTAACATGTGGAACAGTTTGAGAACAAATCATGGGAATGGATTAGCACGGGGATTACTGTCTACTTGTTGGTTGGGGCGCGCTGTTAGTTTAGAAATGTACTGGTAAGACTAGATGAGTGATCAACGTGCCTGACTTTGAATGGTGAGGTCAGGTTAATCGATAATTGCTGACTGCAGTCAACCTCGGTGACCTTGGGGTAAAGTGATCGCCTCAGGACCCGATGTTCGTGGGTTCAACCCCAACTGGGGGTCATCGGAATTTTCTGGTGTGATCCAAATCCGTAGCTCAACTTTCTTCGTAGGAGAAAAAAAAATCCATTGATCTCTATGTCAAGTTTGGCATTTATAAGAGTCATGGAAGGTATGTGAAAATATATTTCCCGGCAAATTTGATAGGGTCTTACAGAGGATGTATTCTTGAGTACTTTCAAAGCTATCTCGTATGGTTTTTCCATTTAATTTTGCTTAGGAAACCATACGAGATGCTCAAAAATGTACTAAAGAATACAGACCCTGGTTGAACTTGATGCCAGAGGTGAATTCCATGGTATATTAGCCCATTCTTTTCCGGAATAAAAGTATTAATATTAGTTTAAATTTATCCACTTTAACCAAACCCCTGGGATTGAATGTCTTTGGATTCTGACAGCTAGTAATGATATCGGGGTGTATGAAAATGTATATATATTAATCCATAGCGTCAGCCTAAAGTCGTGCCACACCTACCAAGCTTCCGCCATCTGTTGGGAAGATTAGTAGGCCTACCAACTTCTACGGATATAGGTTGTCATGTAGTCAGCCCAACGATCACTCTGGCCGCTAATCTCAGTTTTCTACACTGGAGGTGCTACTTTTTCTTTCAAGTAGCTCCTCAATTATCTTCACGAGGTTAAGTTGAGCCCGTTTCAAACCCACTGCTTCATAAAAAAAAGATCTGGAAGCGTCGTGGGGTCGAATCCAGGACCTCTAGATCTGTAGCCAGGAAATATGACTACTTTATCATAGAGATGGTTAAATTATATTTATCAACAACAAAAATGTAAGAATACATTTTATTCTGTTATCATATCTGTCACCGCCTGGGCTAGTGGAGATGGAAAAAAAAGGTCTGTAATTTAAAGAAAATGTACACGACTTTGTGTGTAGGAGGAGTGTGAAACTATTTAGGAAAAAACCCTCTGTATATTTGGCTGGGATTTGAACTCTGGCTTCCCTGTCACTGGTAAATCAGTTTAAATGAACTTAACGTTTAGTACTTTTTCTCACCGATACGGATTTAAATTATATTGATTATTAACATTTCAAACATAATATTGTGCATTTAACAAAACTTTATCTTAGAAAGTTTATTGAGATTGTAAATAAAACGTGTTTGTTTTTAACTATAAGATTACAAGTACATTAGTCACCGCTCGTCAAACAAGACCTAGAATTTTTATTTCCTAATTTAAAATAGTTGGGAAGATTTTAATTAGTTAATTATTAGAATATAATTTTGAAAATACTAGTGAAAATATCATAAGCATCCAACTATCTCATGAGATTTTATATATATATATATATATATATANAATTCAAGACTATATTTACACTATGTGTGGATGTTGTCCCTCAATGAAAACATAATAATTAATTACGCGAGTAAAATAAAAAGATAAAGCTAACAAAATAAAAGATGGTCACTTAGAACCTTTTTACCCTTAAAGTAGTTTCAGTTTTGCCACTAGCTGGCAGCACTGTACAGACTAAACAAATTTATTTTTCAAGCAAACTAATATTTTAATATTCTTAACCAAAAATAAAAACAGTGATAAAATAGAACCTCTGCTTACGAATGTAAATTAAATTTGGTTGAAATATTGGGTAAATTTAATGCCTTCAAATAATTATAGCACGCATTAGAAACTGTTATTAATGAATACATCAACGAAGGCCAAGATAAAGTATAAATATTCAACACCTACGAAATTGTATTCTGGCTACACACTTATAAGATTTGTTACGTGATTGTTTTACTTTATAACACAGAGAAATTATTTTAATCTTGAGAGATAAAAATCACTTGAGGTGTATTTACGTCTTAAATGCCCTGAGTGGGTTTAACAATTATGAATATCTGTATAATTTTGTCTGGGGCTACAGCTAAAACTCTTTTGTAGATTTTTTTCCGACTTATATGTTTATGATATTGTCGATATATCAAGGATTTTTTTTTATTCTAGCCTTATGGATGTCTGGTTTTCGAAAATTTGAGATTTTTTTTAATAAATGTCTCCAACAAATTTTGTTTAAAATTTACATTTATTTGTGTACCATATTTTATATTAATTAGTTTTTTCCGAAGTGTTTGCCCCTTCATCCCTGTTTTTACAACTAAAATACTCCCTGAATCTACCGTTGGTTCAATATTATTAAAGAAGTTCGGATCTATATTACTGAAGGTTTCGAATTTTTATTTAATCCAATTCATTTATCAAGAGAACCTAATTTTTGATCCAGTTATGTATCACCCACTCCGGTGTCCGCATGGTCTAAGGCGCTACGCTCGCATTATACTAGACTACCGATGACGGAGAGATCGAGGTTCGAATTTTGGCTGGGTGCACTGAGGGTAGTTTTTCCTAAATGTTTATCCCCTCTCCCTCCACACAAATGAGGGTACTTTTCCTATAAATATAACATTTATAATCCCTAAACCCATTAGCACCATTAGTACATAAACCGAACGGGTAGTAAGACACCATGCTAAAAAAAAAGGTTATATATAATTTAGTCCTTTGGGAGTTATAACTATGGAAATTTTGTTCTTGACACTATCGAGTGTAGTTTTTCTTTTTGTTGTGTGAATCATTCAATATGGCGTAGTACAATGTCAGGGGTAGCCATAGCACCTTTTGATTGAATAGCAATAGCGGTTCATTTTTTATCAATAGTAACATAATAACAATAGTTGACAACGTTTAACATTTCTTTAATTGTTATTAAATTATCTAAACAGATTATTTTTTACTATGCAAGGTGTTAAAAAAATATAAACTAGATTTAAAAATGTTAAACAATATATTTTAGTAAAAGAAATTAGGCCATAAAAAGGTGTTATTTCGAGTAGTTTAATTGTAGTAGTGGGCTATGATTTACTTAGGTAATTATCTAATACAGTCCGAGTTTCATAGAAAGGGTCTTCCTTATCTGCGAGTTAGGAAAGCTGCTAGATCAACTCTCACTTAATTATACTTCTAGTCACGTGATCTGCAACTGTCACTTTTGATAGTTATTATCAATACTTATAAAATAATATTAATTAAATAGTAAGATATAGTAAATTTTTGCCGCAAATAATTATGTTTGGATTTTATAAAAGGCCCTTCATGTTAAAATTAGACTTATTTGACTGAATTAGGCCTAAAGAACAATACTGATATGTAACTTATTTTAGCATCACGTATTCGGTTTATACACTTATATACTTACTATGCTAATGGTTTAGGGATGAAGAAGATTGAATATAAAGGAAGTGTACACGCATTTGCGTGGGGAGAGAATGGGAGAATGGCAAACCATTTAGGAAAAAAACCACTCTCAGTGCACTCGACCAGAATCGAACCACAATCTCCCCGTCATCGGCAGTACAGTCTATAGCGAAAGTAGTACCTTAGACCATGCAGCCACCGAAGTGGGTAATATTATAGTTAATTTGTTATATAAATAAACACGCTATCCCTAAATGAAAGAATGTAATATTTGCATAGATGTTCTTCACAATCAAGCTCTTACTTTCGTAAAGTTAATATATTAATATTTAGCACCGCGTCTTACTACCCGTTCGGGTTATACGCTTTAAGTACTAATTACGCTAATGGATTAGGAAATTGGGAAGGTTGAATTAGAGGTAGTGAACCCGCATTTGCGTGGAGGGAGAGGGGAAAACCATTTAGGAAAAACCACCCCCAGTTCACCCGACCGAGGTTCGAACCTCAATCTCCCCGTCCTCAGCACTCGAGCTCAACACGACAAGCGCGTTAGCCAACTACGCCACCGAGGCGGGTACTCTCGTAAAGAAAAAAAAAACCTCATATGATGGATTTCTGTTTGGCATCCAACCCTATTTTGATCATCCCTTACAACAAATTGTTTTGAAAGGGTTTTTTTTTCAGAGGGGAGCACTATGAAAGAAAGAATGACCATAAAAGTGTAATAATGATGGGGTCCTTAAAATACGAGAAAGTGAAACACACAATAATTCATGTGAGGTTATTTTGATTGACCCCCTTTCCTTCCAACCCTATCCTTGAAATTCACCCTTATCAATAAAATACAATATACTGTACATATATCTTTAGGCCACTCTGAGCTTACTCATGTCCCGTTTTGTATAGAACACAAATTTAATTGGGTTAGCTGCTGTTTTAGATTTGGTAAAAAAATTAAAAAAATAGTACGGTGCGCCTTATATTTTCACGCTCTTCTCTATTAAAAATGGAGATATTTATTTAAAACTAGTAAATTATGTGGAATAAATTAATAGACAATATTTCAGTAATATAGTAAAAAAAACATAATTTCCACCCAAAGATCATAAATGGAATAATATACAATATTAGTGAAATATATTGAGAGGAAAAAAACTAAAAAAAAGGAAACGTCACTTTTCACCAAAAAATGTAACAACCAACTCTCCATTTCTTAAGCCTCTATTTAAAGTACAGTTTGTCCCAAAAGTTAGTGTGCAGTAAAGTACCACGTACCTCGTAGCAGCTCTTAAAATGCCTCCCATGGGCCTGAAGACATGTTTGGACATGCCTCTTAGTTTCATTTCATATGAAGAGGCATGTCCAAACATATTTTCAGGCACATGCAAAGAGTTTCTAACAACTGCATCGAAATACACGATATTTTACCCCACAGTAACCTTTGGGAGATTCTGTATGTTTGTTTATATCTGATAAAGTTATTATAAAAATGTTATAGTTTCAATATTCCTACAATATATTTTCAATGATAAGCTATTTCTTATCTCAAATATTTGCGGAAATATGATGAAAATTGTAGATATCAGCCTATGTAAAGAACCCTTTAAATAATTTCCCCGGAAAAAAAAGATAGCGCCATTTTGTTTGTAATGTTTAATAGTGCCTATCAAAATAGTTATAACCAATTTCGAGAAAATCGCTTTATTCTATTTTCACCAAATTGGTCGTTCTTGGTGGTGTTGGGGTAAAATTCTCGCCTCATGGCCCGATATCCATGAGTTCAAACCCAGACTTGATCGATGGATATTTCTTGAGCGATAAAAATCCGTAGTAGGCCTACAACTTTCTCCGGGGGGTAAGTAAAGCCGTCGGTCTCATGTCGATTGTGGCGTGTATAAGAACCCTGAAAGTTATGGGAAAATATATTTTCCGGGCAAAATTGTTATGACCTTTTGCTTGTAGAAATTCTCGAATTATTATAACCAATCAGTTCAAAAAGTGTACGTTAAATACTTCAAATAATTTTTTCTAGACTTGAGTGAACTAACCTTATTTTTAGGGTTAGGTAGATATTTTTAAAAAAGAAGAAGAAATAAAATTCTGGGTAAACTTATGAAAACCCTATTTACCAAGTTTTAGCACTATCGGCAAAATGGTTCCGGTTCTGGGACGAGCTACAGACAAACATTTTTTTTTGTTCAAATTCGATCACAATTACTTATAGAGGTATTGAGAACGCAAAAAAAAAGTAAAATGTAGTAAATACAGAGGAAATCGATTAATCAAAGTTATATTGAAGACATAGGTTCGCACAACACCGCATGAAACATCCACGTTACATCACTTTCATGCTCATCATCTCAGCTGTTCGGAACACCCCTCATTTACTATCCAATCCTTTTTTTTTACCAATTTTTTTTAACACAGAAAAAGAATATCTTTTACTTCACGTTTACATCCCCTCTAGAAAACACCCTCGAGTTAGCATCTGCCTCTGAAAATTAAGTAAACTCTGGGGTTTTGCGTCGCTTTTAAACCTGTTAGTATAGAAATGCTTCTGACCGTGAATGGGATGCAAGAACTGGAGGACTCGCTACCATTCCACGTCCTCCCCAGTGGAACAACCCGCTAACTAGCATCCGAACCACGTATCCTATAACTATACATTTTATTAATAGCGTCTCGGCCTTTGTTAATTGGGGAATTGATTATTTAAACAAACAAGTGTATATTCGAAATTATCAACCAAATACAACAGATCTATTTATAAGCCACACCTTGTAGCCTTTATTATATTGAAATTATTACACTAACGAATCGAAACGCTGTGTGCCGTTGTTGAATTGTAATATGTCTTACGTTATTGCGTTAATCCAAGCTGATTATAACATCTACTCATGTGATTAGAATATATACATCTATCTTTTTTTTACGAGATAAGCTTACTTAATGTGAGAACTACATATTGAGCTTTGCGCGTTGATGCATATACTAACATCATTTGTTATTGGTTCAGGCTGTATGAATCCCAATTTATAAATTAAAAAGATAGCATCGTAAGTAAGTTTATAAGCTTATAAACATATTTTTACTATTTCTATATATTTCATTTTACGTTCTGCATTATGTAATTATCAAAACTTTTTTTTAAATAACATTTGACCTAAGGGAAAAAACTAACAGTTTTTCCAAATATTGTGCATTTAATAATTATAATTAGGAACACAAAATAGAGGATGTCTAACTCGCTCTCGGCCCCTCAGTTTCCCTTATAACTTTAAAACGACGTAATTGTTGTATAAGAAGCATTCAGGGATCTAGAGTGAGTGAAATACCCTGTGTAAGAAGCACTCAGGGACCTAGAGTGAGTGAAATACCCTGTATAAGAAGCACTCAGGGACCCAGAGTGAGTGAAACACCCTGTATAAGAAGCACTCAGGGATCTAGAGTGAGTGAAATACCCTGTATAAGAAGCATTCAGGGACCCAGAGTGAGTGAAACACCCTGTATAAGAAGCACTCAGGGATCTAGAGTGAGTGAAACATCCTCTATAAGAAGCACTCAGGGATCTAGAGTGAGTGAAACACCCTCTATAAGAAGCACTCAAGGACCTAGAGTGAGTGAAATACCCTGTATAAGAAGCACTCAGGGATCTAGAGTGAGTGAAACATCCTGTATAAGAAGCACTCAGGGATCTAGAGTGAGTGAAACACCTTGTATAAGAAGCACTCAGGGACCCAGAGTGAGTGAAACACCCTGTATAAGAAGCACTCAGGGATCTAGAGTGAGTGAAACACCCTGTATAAGAAGCACTCAGGGACCTAGAGTGAGTGAAACACCCTGTATAATAATTACAAGGCAAATTTTAGTAAACAATTTTTTTAAAGCTGAAGCTTAGTAGGCTACCTTTTTGGGGCTATACGTGTACATTAATTAAGCTAATGTAATAGAGTTGAGAAAGGTAGAATTTTTAAGGAAATGTACCCGAATTTGTTTGAAGGAAGGGTGAGAAACAATTTAGAAAATTACATTTGTAAGAGAAACAAAACTCTGATTCGAACACGGATCACCCCAACATGGACAATCCAGTGTAAGACGAGAGTGACGCGTTAAACCATGTGATTACCATTGCTATTTTTTTTATCATTTTCACATTCATAATCTGTGGTTACCTCCAGCAACGCTTTTATTTGCTTCAGACAGAAAATATCCATTTTTATTTCTTCCGACACAGTTTTTAATCAAAAAATAAATGGTACGGTGCACTGCAAAGACTTTCTCACGCTTTTATCTTAAAATATACATTTACTAAAAACTCGTAAGATTTGTGAAATGAAATAGTAGATCTGTAAATTGTTGTAGAAACTCTACAACAAAGATCATAAATAAAATTATATACATTGCTACTCTATGGCATTAAGAACTAGGAACCTTGTTATAGAAAAATTTAGAAAAGAGAAACAATTTTGTCCACCAAAGAGCATAAGAATCAAATTCATTTTTAAAGACCTGAATTAAAAAAGTAAATATATTTTCTTATAGCTCAGAAATTATTGGTTTTATAAAAATATATCTCAAATAAAAGATTTGTATATACAATAGAACAACAACTTAAAGTAGCCTCAAATTAATTTTCATGAGAATAAGAGAGTTACCATCTTGTTTATAGTGTTAAACAGTGTCTGGATATAAAATTTGTCAAGAGTGAATTTCAAGAAATTATATTTTTTTCTCTTTGTCCTTCAATAATCTACCCTTAAATATAGGGTTGAATATATAATTCTAAGCCCACCTTCGGGGGAAGAAAGGCAGGGATCTTATTAAAACCCCAGATCCTAGGTTTTAGCCGAATCGGTAAAATAGTTTCGGTTCTAGCCCGAGGTACAGACAGACATAAACATTTATCAAAATCTCGAGCTCAATTTTTTTTTGACAATCACAATACTTTCTCTCCAAAGTGTCGAGTGAAAGTACAAATCATATTAAAATTTTAAAATTGCAGACCCCTGCGTGTGATATATATTGCCCAGTACTAATGGCAGACAAACAGACACTTCATTTTATTAATTTAGAAGAAGATTATAATAACCATTACTTTTCATTTAGGCTAAATAATTAATAATAATATTTGGCACCACGTCTTACTACCCGTTCGGGTTATACGCTTTAAGTACTAATTACTCTAATGGATTAGGAATTGGGAAGGTTGAATTAGAGGAAGTGAACCCGCATTTGCGTGGAAGGAGAGTCCCCGTCTCCCCGTCCTCAGCAGTCGAGCTCAACACGACTAGCGCGTTAGCCAACTACGCCACCGAGGCTGGTAACAATCAATAGTTTTGAAAAATAATTAGTATGTAAATTGGTGATTAATACGTTTTTGGGAGTTAACAATACTAGTTTTTCAATATTTTGATCACCCGTTTCAGTAGCCGCATGATCAAAGGCGTTACTCTCACAGTAGACTGGACTTTTGATGACGGGGAATCGAGGTTCGAAACTTGGTCGGGTGTACTGAAAGTAGTTTTCCATAAATGGTTTACCACTCTCCCTCCGTGCCAATGTGGGTAAACTTTCTCTAATTATAAAATTCTTAATCGCCAAAATTATTAGTTTAATTAGTACATAAGCGTATAGGGGGTAGTAAGACGCGGTGCAAATAAAAAAACATAAGGGTTGTTGGATGTGATTTATATAGCCTACATCCAGAGATGGGTATGCACTCAACCTTTCGTCTGGCTAGTGCTGCCTGCACCATCTGGTAAAAATCATCTGTACTAGGGGAGTTTAGAAAACGGTGCATATAGCCCAAATGGGTAGCAAGACGCGGTACTACTACTACTACTACTACTACTACTACTACTACTACTACTACTACCACATTGAAATTTCTACAAGCGATGCGAAATAATTCACCGATTCTACCGGGAATGGTATTTTTGACACACGTCCCAGGGTTCTTTAACATTCCACAATCGATACGAGAGCGACGGTTTAACTTCCCCTTTGACCCTTCGAAGAAAGTATATTATTTTAGCACCACGTCTTACTACCCGTTCGGGTTATACACTTATATAATAACTATGCAAGTGTTTTTAGGGATTAGAAAAGTGATACTACTATGAAGTGTACTCACATATGCGTAGATGAAGAATGTAAAACCATTTTGGGGAAAACCCGACCCCAGTACAGCCGACCGAGATTCGAACCTTGACCTCCCCGTTTTCTACAATATAGTCTACTGCGAGAGAAGCGCGTAATAGACCACGCAGCCACCGAAGCGGGCAAGCTGAAGAAAGTTATATTACCGATTTTTATCGCTTGAGAAAGCTCCATTGACCTCATATAGGTTCAAACCCACGAACATCGGGTCCCGAGGCGAGCATTTTACCACAAGACCCCAGAGTTCAACAAACCAAAGGGTTACAGGGTGCTAATAAATTAAAATTTGAATTAGTTTTGTAAGACTTGGTATCGTTTTCTCCCCTGTGAGGGGGTATTTTATGGCGGATTGGTTACGAATAGAGTCATTGGTTCTGAATAGCGCACACACTTTTAATGGTATAGGTCTATATATAGGCCCAACTATAGGCCTACCTCTCTATTGTGCCTGAGCTGTCAGTATCAGGCTGGATAGCCTTGATCGAGGGGGGGTGAGGTGGGAGGAAGGGGGGAATTGTTGATGAGGGGATAGATGGTAGGAGGGGGAGGGGGCAATGAAAACTAAACAATCGCTGCCATTAAAACAGCACTGGAATTAAAACTACGCTGCTGCGTTGGTAGAAATTCAAAATAAATATATAGAAGAGAGAGAGAGAGAGTAAGAGAGATTTGAAATGAATTTGTTAGTGAAAAAAATACAAACTTTGATTGGGTGGCTAGCGCCAAGTGACCCCGCTTTGGTACGAGTGGCTATATCAGTAGTTGTTGAAGACAATATTTTCACGGTGCACTCGTAAAATGTATGTAATATAGTACATTTATCAATTAAATTTAGATTAAAAAATTAAAATGGTTGAGTATAGACAGATACTCGATTTAGTGTCTACATGGTCTAACGCGCTACTCTCGCAGTATACTAGACTGCCGATGACGGGGAGATCAAGGTTTAAATCCTGGTCAGGTGTACTGAGGGCTTGTCAGAGGTGAAGGAAGGGTTTAGTAATCAGATGAATCTGTGCCGGGACCGAGGATTGAGCCCCGGACCACCAGCACAGAAGTCTGACACCTTACCCTTAGACCATCAGGCCACCTATATATACTGTTAATCTAGTTGGGGGAAAAAGGAATATATATATATATATACTGATAATTTAGAATTTTTCTTTTAATTCTTTTTATCCAATGGGCGATGAAAATTGAAAAATGTTATGTGGTATAATAGTTTTATTAATAATAGTAGTTATTGGTGAATCATTCTTTCCCAACCCCTAACTCATTAGGGTAAATTACAGATGGCCGCGATGAGTAATAAGTGTGAAATACGGGGAAAACAAGTGTGTTTTGGGGGAAAGAAGGGCATGGGGGTAAATAATAAAATGTTGACTCCACATCCAGAATAAAAATAAATAGAGACCACCTTTCAATCCCATCCTACATGCCTCTTCCGATGGGCAAAGGCAAAATAGCATTCTGGGTCTCTTGATGGTTTTGTGAATGATGGCCTCTTGTTGTCTTCGACCACTGACCGTGAACAGAGGGGATGGTAGAGTCTGGGTGTGGGGGTGGACACAGATTTAGGGGGGAGGTTTGGTGGGTTATAGACCAGCTGTGATTGGCAGCTTCCTCGATAACAATTTATCATCGTCACGAAACCACAACCCGCCATTATTGTCTGTCCGACACAGGCCAAGGCTAGCTATAGCTAGCGTTCCTGGCGGTCATAAACACAAACATTCGAAATTCGAATCTAAAACGTCAGCGGGATGACGTCAATACAGAGAGGACCGTTACGGAATAATAGGATGTCAGTGGAGGTAGGGGATGGGTAGCCTTTTTTTTATTACGTTTATATTTTTTTGTAACAAAGGTTTTGATTAGTTCATTTCATTTCCATAGGACGGGTGAAAAAAGGGTGTGTTGTAATATTAATTAACAGGTCATATACTTCTTCGATCTTTGTTTTATCCAATGAGCCTACTATAATGATGGCTTACGGTACAACAGATATTATTTTAAACCAATAAAAAGCAGATGTTAGCACAAGCCATTTAAAAGTTCTTTAAAGAATCACGAAATATTTTTTATAAACCAAGTGATTAAAATTATATACGTTTTGGGTTTAATTTAACAACTAGGCTTGAAGTACACCCAGAGGCATAGGTTTGAAGTACACTCAGTGGCATAGGTTTGAAATAGCCTACATCAAAATACATAGGCTTGAAGTACACTCAAAGGCATAGGCTTGAATTACACCCAAAGGCATAGGCTTGAAGTACACCCAAAGGCATAGGTTTGAAATAGCCTACATCCAAATACATAGGCTTGACGTACACTCAAAGGCATAGGCTTGAATTACATCCAAAGACATAGGCTTGAAGTCCATCCAAAGGCACAGGCTTGAAGTACACCCAAAGTCATAGGTTTGAAATATCCTACATCCAAATGCATAGGCTTGAAGTACACTCAAAGGCATAGGCTTGAATTACATCCAACATCCAAATACATAGGCTTGAAGTACACACAAAGGCATAAGCGTATATCCAAATACATAGACTTGTAGTACACCCAAAGGCATAGTCTTGAAGTATACCCACAGACATAGGCTTGAAGTACATCTAAAGGTATAGGCTTGAAGTACATCCAAAGGCATAGGCTTGAAGTACACCCAAAGGCATAGGCTTGAAGTACACCCAAAGGCATAGGCTTGAAGTACATCCAAAGGGATAGGCTTGAAGTAGGGCCTAAGCCCAAGGGTGTGGCTTGAAGTATATCCAAAGGCATAGGCTTGAAGTACATCTAAAGGTATAGGCTTGAATTATATTCAATCTGCACTGGTGGGCTACCTATACAAAGGCGTCTGTCTCGTCTTGTCTGGAGCTCTGAGTTTGAACCTCATACGTGTGCTCTGACGTTTTTTCCTCAGTGACCTGCTACTTTCCTTTCTTGAAAATTCAGGTGCACTTATTCTACGTTATATATTCCTCATTCATCCCTTACAGAATGAACGAAGCTTACATAAATAATATATATACATCATACATAGCGATGAGTTGACCCCAATATTATTGTATTCGCTTTGCCTATTATAAGAATAAAGCCCTATTTATATTCATTGCTGACATTCAGATTTGTTATAAACCATTTTTAAACAAATATAAAAAAATACATTTTTTTAATTTAATAAATTTTACGTCTAAAAGATTCATTTTTTATTTTGACTTTCTTTTTTGTCAATCAGTTCTCAATAAATTGCAATTTCTCAATGTATTTAATAAAAAATTTGAGTCAATTGAGTTTGTTAAGTTTGAGATTGAGTTCATGTTGGAAATGTTACATGAAAAGAGTTTGAAAATATATTAGCATTTTGTATGGATATAACTATTCTATTAAACTTTAAAGAGTTTTGGATAAATCGTAACTAGATATTATTATTAATATGTGTTCTGTCTTACGACAGGTCCATTCCTTTTGTCAGTGAAACTTAGACCTCCAATGTGCCCTATTATACATACAACTAAATAATGTTGTATATGTATGTGTTTAAATATTCGTAGCTATGTATAATAATCGTAGCTATATACAGGCGTATATAACTATATATATGGTATGTAAAGCAACAAAAGAGTATGAACTTTTGGTTTTAAGTACTTATATTTTTTCTGACACATTGTGTTTTTCTTTTACAAACTGACAAGGGTACATATGCACAGTATATTATAGAGCTGAATTCTGTTAGGAAGGTATTTTTAGAAAATACAAAGGTATTTTTAGTTGGTTAACATTAATAACATTTTACTCCATTATTAGTTATATTATTTATAATATATATAGAGTGGCAGATGCAAATAATATGACATGACGTATGAATATATGAAAGTAGTTTCAAACTGTCAGTTACGGATGGTCCTCTCTACCAGAATCCTATTCTGTGCGTGTCTGGAAAGGGGGGGGGGAAGACGAATTCTTTTTCCCCTTATTTTCAATGACATGTTTATAAAAGTGTATCTTATGACAACTGTCCCCATATTGTCGTATATGTTTACCCTCCCATGAGAAAGGAGGTGAGGGGTAGGGGGTTTGGGTAAATATAAATAAGATAGAATCGGATGTTTAGTGGGGGAAGAGGAAACCATAATTGTGCTAGGACGTGCCCGCCTAAGGGGTAAAGAGGGTGCAAGAATAATAGAAACTACATAAACACGTTTTGAGAGTATTGCAATCCTATTTTAGATTTTTGCAATTCTGAAAAGGTTTTATCTTGGTGTTGTGTTTTGGGAAAAGGAATTAACGATAGATTGGCCCATGGCCAATGCATTTTGGGAAGAGGGAGTAATTATAAGGTGACAGTTGTGTTTTGGAATATCATAAAGACGGTAAAGTGACCATTGGGTTTTATTAGGAAGTAATAAGGATAGGGTGGCCGTATTTCTTTGGGAAAATAGAATAATGAAACAAGTAGGTTTTTAGGTAATTTATTTTTCTTCATATAATGGTTTCATTTCCGCCCCAACAAAATGTGTTCATCGTGGTTTCACAAGATGTTTAACATGAAAATACATAAAACTAAAAGATAAATATACAAGTAATTAGTATTTATAATATAAATACATTTAAGCTAACGATCAGGAATCACAAGTCTAAAATTAACCATTTTAATACAAACATACCACTGAAATATAATTTCCTTTGGGCGGTGATTAGTTTTGGAGGGGGAGAAATGACTTTGAAGTGGTGACATTGTAGTAAATAATTATATAACAATATAAACTATAAAATATATCATATTAATTTTATTAATCTTTTTTTGTATCTCATGTCCACATACTTTTATACAAACTTATTGATGAGCTTATTATATTTAAAAAAAGTGTAAATAATAACTTACATACTACGTTTCTATACTCTATGTCTATAATACTAAAATAATAACGCTTATCAGTAATATTACATTATAATTACAAGGCCACCCCTTAAGTTTCTTTTGGATTTCATAAAATGTATTTTACAATAGTTTAATCGGGATGTTTGAATTTAAAGAAGAATCTAAACTGAATACGTAATATTTTGTGATTTTCAACATTGTTTAAAAGTAAGATAGAATCGCGAGCTTTAATTATGTGTTTATATGAATAGTAATATTGATACATGCATGGATGCATATTGAATAAAATGTTGCGTTTAATATGTGCTTCTAAATTCTACAAGGCTAATATGTGTGCATTAATCAGGCAATTACAAGGAGATTTGTATGCACTACTCAGGTTTGTACGCTTAAACAACTAGTGGTTATTTTTTCTAATCAAAGCTTGATATGTAAATAGTAATAACTATTACACAACTAATATAATAATAACATATATATATAATTATTATGGTTTTGGTACAACTACGTAGGCAAATGGAGTGTGCACAGAATTATGTCTAAATTATTATTATTATTATTATTATTA
Organism: Timema californicum; assembly: GCA_902141385.1. Lineage (NCBI taxonomy): Eukaryota > Metazoa > Arthropoda > Insecta > Phasmatodea > Timematidae > Timema > Timema californicum. The sequence goes on from CABFOW010000623.1 coordinate 68,106, forward strand.
TTATTATTATTATTATTAAACTCAGAGAGTTATTTAAGGATGTCCCATATCAATAATTTATCATGTAGAGGTTCTGCCTATATTATTTAAACTTACAATATTCTGCTATATTTTTTGCATTATGTTACTGATTACTATTTAGTTATTTGTTTTTAATGTTACTTTTTTATTCTTATTATTAATAACTACTTTTTATCTCGTAACTATTCATCAGTATATAACATTATTTAGCCATTTTTTGTCTATCATTTTATCTTGTGTAAATATTTGTATTATAAGGTATGTACGTGTGTACTTTTCAGTGCTGGCCTGTTATAGGTCTTACGACGGTTGGCCAGCAGTATAATAAAGGAAATTGAAATTGAATTGAAATTATTATTAGCACCGCGTCTTACTACCCGTTTGGGTTATATGCACTTACGCTAATGTGTAATGGTAGGGTGATTGTGAGTTTAACGTGGGATCCGAACCACGGTGTAGGCCTGGCATCCCTCACATTCACAAGATGTCTTGTCAAAGGTGAAGGAAGAGTTTGGTAATCAGATAAATCTGTGCCGGGACCGAGGATTGAACCCACGGCCGCCAGCACAGAAGTCTGACACCTTACCCCTAAACCGCCAGGTCACCTATGTCTAAATTAGATATATTTTTTTGCAGCGATGGCATATGAACTCTTTTGATATTTGGCATAGTTAGTAATAATAATAACGCTGTGAAATAATTATTTCAAAAATTATAAATTTTGGGTTGAATGAGACCATTTTTAATCAAAGTATGTTTGTTTACCAGTAATAAAAATAAACAAATACAATATGTGTTTTATACATGATAAAATAAATTGTTATTCAATACTTTATAGCTATATTTAAAATTCTCAATTTAGTAACACACCAGATTATTATAATAAGTAAATATTTGGCTAGGTTTTATTACACTTTGATATATTTCAAGAAAATACGTAATATACATTAGTTTAGCAGTAACCATTTTAAAATATATTGGTAGTATGTAACATAAAAACATAGGCCGACTCATTATTTAGAGTATTAATATTGTTATTGTAAAGGGCTGCATATTTATAGATAAATCCTATGTATTTTAGACGTCCCAAAATGGCGTCATCAGAGAATGACAATAAAACTATAATAAATTGGTCTACTATCTCACTATAGTAAATATCTTTCATAATTAATGGCAAAGAAAAACTTAAGGTGGGTAAATATCACAAGTACCTAACCTAAACAACGGTAGAGGCATTATAATAATGCCTGACAAAATATAAATTTCAAAAGTCTAAGAATACTAAATAACCTAACGTTTTAACAATAAACGGACTGCCCTCGGTAGATATATGCACAGGGTGGCCCGCGGCCCCACATTTAACCAACCTCTAAATGAAAACAAGGCGGTAAAAACGAACTATCTCAACCCTTAACAAATACTCTAAATAGGTCCTGGCTGCAAAAAATGAAGCTAGCATATCGTGGTTTTTTCTGGTAAGTTACCACAGACCAGTAAACTTTCCGTGATACTGACATTAAACGTACAAAGAATAAATTGAGCCAGAATGGTTCTCCCCAAGTTAACATTGCCTTATGGGCAAGGAGCAATATACCTGATCATAGTAATTTATTATTCATTAATATATATATATTATGTACTGAAGTTCGTGCTCAGTGAAGTTCACTTGTTAAGTTGTTCACTTGTTTGAAGGGGAAGGGTATCCCAACACGGCCGGAAGCGAGCCTCGAACTCCGGCTTAGTTGAATGTGGATTGTGTCGTGAAGTGTATCTCGGGTTTTTTTGTAGACGAGTCGGAACGAGTCAACTGGGGCTGGCTAGGTGAGTGATACTTCTTTTGTCTCATGTTGTAACAAGGTTATAAAAGAAATAATAGGTAAATATATATATTTCATTTGAAAGTTGACCATTACTTATTAGTGAGCATTTTTGTTTGTTCAACATTCATGTTTCAATTTTGGTACACTCCAATACTTTTCAAAATAGCAAATTTTCCATTTTGATATACCTTAATGTGTATTTAAAATATATATTTTGCATACATGTTTATATAGTATTATGTTCTGACCACACAAATATATATAAATAGATATATGGCTCAATATAATTATAATTAATAAAGATTATTATTCCGAACCTTTGAAATTAAATTGATTAAATTGTCTACACATGATATTCTGTTAACCCACATTAGATTTGTAACCTGATCAGTTGATATTATAGTCTCTATTTGTAGTTACGGTAGTATGAATGAAAACTATAATGTTCACATAATTTATTAATTTTTCCTCCCGTAAATATATGGTTATAATAATTACAAGGACGTCACTAATATACTTTATCAGATAAATTATATATTATTTATTTCATCAATATAGAATGGTACAACCTTATTTTTTTTACTTTTGTAACAATCGTTATATAAGTTAGTCAAATAATTTTAATTTCTTCAAAAATAAACCATCTCTAAACGCTAGAAAGAAATTCTCAGTTTTCTTCTTATTAAAAAAAACTTTATTTAATACTGACACTATATAAAACATTGAAAATAATTTTGGTTCATATTCATATTTGGAAAAGAAGAAAAATTAAATCCTCAAGTACGACTTTCCCATGATTGTCGATCCAATGCCAAAACCCACAAGAAAAAAAAATCATACCTTGAGACCGGTAGATTTCTAAAATTTGGACAGTTAACGCTTTTTTTTTTAAGAAACTTCCCCTTATGCCTATCCTATACGGTCGTCAGTTTTCAGCAAATGGTTTCTGCATTATTTTGTTTAGTTTTTGAGAAAAATCTCAACAGTTCACATCTTGGTCTCTGCCACAGCCGGTATACCGACGTAGTCTTCCTCCGGGATGATAACCTCAGCCTTTTGGCGAGGGGAGGGTGCAGGAGCCAACCCTCATTCGGTGAGGTCGACGTTGTGCTCGGCGTCCATCATGTCTTATATTATTACTTAACTTCACATTATTTTTCTAATTTATGAACATTTATTCTAAGTTAAATATCTTTTTGCTGCCTTAACTCTTAACTTGACTTAAACTCATAAGTTTATATTGTATTTTAATGTTATCTATATGTGACGTGTATTTTAATGTTCTTAATGTTTTTGATATGATGGAAATCTAGTGAAGATCTCAAAATTGTCAATTCATTCCAAATTTATGTTACTTATTCCGGTGTTTTATATCCTATATACTAGTTGATCTTTGGACTTTATATTAAACTCCAATTTTCAAATTCTTTTTCCAAATTGAATTTTATTATCACATTTAAAATATTAGTTGGATACCCTAGTGAACAAAACACATTTCTATAACATACACTTTTATTTGAAGTTTTTATTCAAACATGTCTTCTCAATCTCGAGAATGATTCTATTGGGCTAAATAATAGTCTTATGCCCCATTGTATCATAATATATTCAGGACAAACAACACGAATAAAGGAATTAATCTTTCTCTGATAAATAAGCTTACATTATGTAATAGATTAGGGTATACTCTAGTATAAAAGTTAACGCATTTATATATTTTTTAAACTAATTGTTTTCTCTATAAGTTTAAAAATAACCCCAAACATGAGAATTAAACCTGGGCGTGCCATGACCAATGCATTAAATAGTTGAAGAATTATGTCTGGGCTTGGTTATGGCACATAAACCACATAACTTAAGTAATAAAACACATTTATCCAATATAAATCTTTTTATTAGCCAATCAAAAGTCTTAAACTAAACAATGTCATAAGAGCAATCAATGAAGTGTTGAATTCGGACAAACCTTGAGAGGGTGGGGTTTCAATTCTGCTGATAGTAAGACGAGACACAGCTTTCCGCATCACCATAGAGCGTGGGCCCATGTGGTACTGTGCAAGATGCGTTAATCCTTTATTTTACATGGCGATTTCCCCAGGAGGCATATTTCCATGTTTATTATTATTATTATTATTATATATTAATTACTCTTATGGTTATTATTATTGTTATTATTATGGTTATTATTATTATTTATATATTAATTACTATTATTACTATTAGCACTACGTCTTACTACCCGTTCGGGTTGTACGCATTTACGCTAATGTGTAATGTTAGGGGGATTGTAAGTTGAAATGGAGAACCTACAGTTTAACGTGGGATCCGAACCACGGCCGAGACCTGACATCCCTCACATTGACAAAAGACCAATGTTCATAGCTGAAGTGACGCTGTATGAAAGCGACCCTGCTCTTTGGGACGCCCATTCCGTAAAGGAATTTGTTCCAACTAATTGTAGATATACACTATTTCCAATAATATAGCCCCTCAATTGACGCGTCTACAGTCGAGACCTCATTCAACTGTTGCCGAATATCCTGACATCATGGGTGTGTCCTGGCCAAAGTGCCAGTGTCCAAAAATCTCCATTACCCGCCTTGAAACCACCTCAAAGTGGTAAAATGTAGTGAGCAAATTAAGATGGCATATTTATCTGAAAACTACCAGTCCCATAAAATCGAAGTGCTGTGATCATCTTTATTAAAGGTGGGACAGACAAACCACGGGTGTTTCGGTTTGGACCAGTCAACAATGAGACGAAGACTTCCACCACGGTATATTTGCTGAATCGGAATCTTCTGATGAATCCCCTGTCGTAATAGAATATGACAGGGTTTACCACATCCCACAAATATCTTTTGGGTTCGGATAACTTATCGATGACACCGATAACCTCAACTAAAATCCATCAAAAATCCAATCGTCATCCACCTTGAAAGTTAAATAGTGTCGACTTAGTGTGCTCGCAGCGCTGCTAAAGTTTAGTTAGGATCGATACTAAAATCTGGTGGGCAGCGCGACTAAACCGTGACTATGAAATGAACTTCATTCAGTTTTAAGGAGGATGGTGCCAAAACTTTATATTTAGGGTAACTAAATGTGACTATGAAACCCGTCCTTTACCAGTAGTTTGACTTGAAAGATCAGGCGTCGTGATACAATTTTACCATAACCCTCGGATCTATGTGACGTATTGTGCCATTCATCAGACACTTCGGTACTAGGTGAATTAATTGAGATGCGCTTTTAGAAAACCTTCTAAAATCTTAAATGATATGGATATAGTCCCTCAACGTTATCTGACAATTATTATAAAAAATAATTTGACCAAATTCTGACGGAAATGTATTGACTTGAAGAGCGCAAATTTGTGGATGCATTATATTTATAAATCAAAGAAAAATCTTTTGATTTTCGATTGTTTCCATCGATTTCTCGCTCACTGAGGTACTCTTTTTCCGGACGCGAAAGAAGACATGGTCCAAGTTTCGAACTCGAAAGAGAGCATATTGTGCTAAAAGATCAAATACAAATGTATTTTACTTTAATTCGAGAACACTTTTTAATCAAATCTTTTGGCTTCAAATATTTAAACTGACGTGTGATTTGTGTTGAGATGTTAAAATTTACTTATAAATACAATATTTATTGTAAAAAACAGTAAATTAGCTGGAGAAATTTCAAACCATGTATAGTAAGACACACATAATAAATTAATAATTTTGTAAAATAAAGTATATTCCAAATTGAATAGTTAAATACATAATTGGTCCAAAATTATTGCGTGTGTTTTATTGTTTATATGACTAAAAATACTAATTAATCTATGAATAAATCAAAACAATAGTAATATTATCATAACTATTATTTTAAAAATGGCATTTTGAATTAAAACCAACTTGACAACGATTGATCAAACAATAGTTAACAATGCGAGTATTTTGTTTTCGTAGAAACACACGTAAAATTTTTCTTATTCTGTTTTATATTTGTTTATAAATTTAAAAAATATTGTGTACTAGGCTTTAACGAAGGTGTAGATTATTAAAGATTAATAAAAATGATAATAATTAATTATTATTATTATTAGCACCGCGTCTTACTACCCGTTCGGGTTATACGCACTTACGCTAATGTGTAATGGTAGGGTGATTGTGAGATGAAATGAAGGACATACAGTTTAACGTGGAATCCGAACCACGGTGGAGACCTGGCATTCCTCACATTCACAAGATGTCTTGTCAGAGGTGAAGGAAGGGTTTGGTAATCAGATAAATCTTTGCCGGGACCTAGGATCGAACCCCGGCCGCCAGTATAGAAGTCTGACACCTTACCCCTAGACCACCAGGTCACCCCGATAATAATTAATGTAAATGCAGTTATTGAAAAATCTAAACAATTTTTTGAGGTCCCTTGTTTGAACTAGACTATCAACTCCAATTGAGTTACTCTAAATCTTAGGTCCCAGACACTCATAACTCAGACTCTAAAATCGTAGCACCTGTTATTAAAAGTCTAACTGGCCTCGTGGGGTATTGGAAAATGCACCTGCTTACGAGTTTGGGGGTCCCTGGTTCGATTACCAGTTGGTACCTTGGGTATTTTTCCCGGAAGGGTTTGTTAGCTAGGTTTAAGAGTTTCCACTGGCTCCACATCCTCATACTTAACTATCAACCACATACTCACGGATTGTATTACTTACTACTTGCCTCAGTGGCCGCATGGTCTAAGGCGTCAATAGACTTGACTGTTGATGACGGGTAGACTGAGGTTAGATCACGGTCGGGTGTAATAAGGATGGTTTTCCACTCTCATTCCATGTAAATGTGGGTATGTATCCTCTAAATTCAAACTTACTAATCCCTAGATTATTAATGTAATTAGTACATGAGCGTAATTATAACCCGAACAGGTAACAAGACGCGATCACTAGCAGCCTCATACTCACTATCGCCATCACCTCATCTCATAGGGACATGGAAAGAGCCTCCATCTAAAGCATGTACGATTAGTACATTCGGGCATCTATTGGGTAAAAAAAAACAGTATATTAGTACAGGATAATCCTTCCAAAAACTGGGCTACGAATGATTTAGATCAAACTTGCAATAATATTATTAATAAAAATGCTTAACGCACACTTTTTAAGGCGAATGATAAAAGCAAGCGACACACAAGATAATTTAACTCGCAACAGTTACGATAATTACTCTCCCAACCATCATTGTATTTCTTCACCGCGTCTCAGTACCTGTTCGGGCTACACACATGAGGAAGGTTGAATTTAGAGGAAGTATACCAGATTGTGTAAAGAGAGAGAGAGAGAGAAAGAGAGTGAAAAACCATGTGGAAAAGCCCCAGTGTATTCGACTGGGATTGAACCCCGATCTCCTCACCATTAGCAGTCTACCTTATTGCGAGAGTGACGCCTTAGCTCATGTGGCCAGTGAGGTGGGTCATATTATTACTAACAGCGCTAACATGCTAAGGATGAAGAAGGTTAAATTTAGAGGGAGTGTATCAGCAATTGTGTTAAGGGAGAATGAAGAGTCAATTTAAGGATAATCTCCCTCAGTGCACCTGAAGGGCAGTATAACTCTAACGGTTATAAAGGCGTGCGTTGAACTGAGCTCCGAGCCGATCTCTGTCTATAGGTGCATAAACGTTTTCCAGTGAGCCGAACCTCGAACATTTCGGCGAGCCATATTTGCTTTAGAAAGTCATATAGGCTCATTTTGTGGATGATACACGCAATAGACCGTGAAAATTTAAAATTTTCAAACTAAAAATAATCTACAATTTTGCAAAAATACAGGAAAGACAGGACAAATAATGGCGGCAAGCTCAATTTGTATATTATAGCGAACAGAACACAGTGAAAATAGTCCGCTTAATGACCTAAAACTACAATAACTTACAAGGGTAGGCCACGACGTTCGGATCACGGATTATCTTCAAACTTTGTACACTTATAGTAGTCCATTAGGACAACATAATGAGCAAGTAGTAAGGCGTACTACTTAGGCATTTTCGAGAAAATTGCAAGATAAGTTTGACGCGTCGAATATGTACCGGTGCGTTGCGACTATAAGCACGAGATGGTGGCGGTAGAGTGGTTAGCGTTCAAGCTCTGTAATCACTGGTTCGCTGGATCGAGTCACGCTAACCACTCTACCGCCACCATCTCGTGCCTATAGTCGCAACGCACCGGTACATATTCGACGCGTCAAACTTATCTTGCAATTTTCTCGAAAATGCCTAAGTAGTACGCCTTACTACTTGCTCATTATGTTGTCCTAATGGACTACTATAAGTGTACAAAGTTTGAAGATAATCCGTAATCCGAACGTCGTGGCCTCCCCTTGTTAGTGGTCAATACAAAAACTTGCTCACTACCCGATTCCCGAGCTCTCAGGAATGTAGTTGACCGTCATACATACATACATACACACATAATCACGTCGTTCCCTTACGGTGTAGGCAAGAAACTGTTCATCTAATTCAAAAAACAGCTTCGTACTTAATCCATCTTCACTAACTTTCTCCACACTTCCCTATCCTTGCATACCCCATTCGCTTCAACAACATCCATATATATATATATAT
>CABFOW010000623.1:88852-119837 GCA_902141385.1 Timema californicum
CCCCCGTCCCCTACCTCTCGCCTTCCACATGCCAGATTGCACGGGGTAGCTTTGTGCCTGCGTTATTTCCGTCACAGCGCACATGAAAAGCCGACATGGGTATAAACCCGCCGTGTTGCGAGGCCCCATGACGCATCTCCGTGGATATATATACACGCACAACACTTAAGCAAGGCCCATGTATGTTGGGTTGTATATCCATCCTGTTGCAGGGGCTACAAGACACGTCTTCATAGTTTCAACAATACTCATGTATGTTGGGTTGTATATCCATCCTATTGCAGGGGCTTCAAGACACGTCTTCACAGTAATTTCAACAAGACGCATGTATGTAGGGTTGCATATTAATCATATTGCAGGGGCTACAAGACACTTCTTCATAATTTCAACAATACTCATGTATGTTGAGTTGTATATCCATCCTATTGCAGGGGCTACAAGACAAGTCTTCATAGTTTCAACAAGAATCGTGTATTTATGGTTGTATATCCATCAGGGGTTCCAAGACACGTCTTTACAATTTCAAAAAAGGCTCATGTATGTAGGGTTGCATGCCAATCATATTGCAGGGGCTCCAAGACTCATCTTCGTAGTCAACAAGATTCGTGCATGTATGGTTGTATATCCATCAGGGGTTCCAAGACACGTCTTCACAATTTCAAAAAGGCTCATGTATGTAGAGTTGTATATCAATCATATTGTAGGGGCTCCAAGACTCATCTTCGTAGTCAACAAGACTCGTGTATGTATGGTTGTATATCCACCGGGGGTTCCAAGACACGTCTTCACAATTTCAACAAGGCTCATGTATGTAGAGTTGTATATCAATCATATTGCAGGGGTTCCAAGATTCATCTTCATAGTTTCAACACGTTTCGTGTATGTAGGGTTGTATATCCATCTGTGTTACAGGAACTCAAAGATGCACCTTAATGTTTTGACATAAAAAGGTTAACATTCCTAAGCCATTTAATCTATGGCCGAAGCTCGATATCCAAGTTGGGTTGTTTTTTCAAATTGTACCTAACATCCCTTCTTCTCAATATGATTTTCAAAATGCACTTAATCAAATTATACTACAGTAATTAGTGATGCTACTTCTCTTGTAATTTACACTTTGGAGGGGGAGTAGTCTAAGGCCTCACTCTCAAAATAGATGGGACTTACGATGTTGGAGAGATCGGGATTCGAATCCTAGTCAGGTGTACTGAGTGGGGTATTTCCTAAATTGTGTTCCATCCTCCCTCTATACAAATACTTCCTAAATAGTTTTCCACTCTCCCTCCACCCAAATATTTCTTCAATTGTTTTACATTCTCCCTCCACACAAATGCAGTAACACTTTTTCCCAATTAATAATAATAATATTTAGCACCACGTCTTACTAACCCGTTCGGGTTATACGCTTTAAGTACTAATTACTCTAATGGGTTAGGAATTAGGAAGGTTGAATTAGAGGAAGTGAACCCGCATTTGCGTGGAGGGAGAGTAGAAAACCATTTAGGAAAAACCTACCCCAGTTCACCCGACTGAGATTCGAACCTCGATCTCCCCGTCCTCAGCAGTCGAGCTCAACACGACAAGCGCGTTTGCCAACTACGCCACAGAGGCGGGTTTTTTCCCAATTAATCCGTCCTAATTTTAAGAATAGTTTTCGGGGGAAAACATTTATTCACATATCTTGAACGGGTATTAAGATGAGGTGATAAACAAAACTAAAAAAAAATCTGTTTTAGAGCTTTTTCTTTATTCTATATAAAAATGTCAATCAATTTCTTTGAAACAACGCAGAGCAAATACCACCTATCTGTGATCGGCCCTGTTTCGATTATTGGCGTTGTCGAAATTTTGTATTCAAAAGGCGTTAAATTCATATTTGGAGTTCACTATAAGTGCAATCTCGGTAATTTTTGATCTCCTATATCGTCAAGATGATGTAACAAACTACTCCGTTTAGATGTTGCGCAGGACTATAGAATCTATTCTTCGGTCCATTGGACTTAACCCACACCAGTTTGAAGAAAGCAACGAGCTGATGAAAAAAAAAGTATCTAAAGAATGAGAAAGAAAATAATCTCCAGAGAGCTTTTAAAATCTATCGGGCCAAACATAAAATCTTTTTTCGTATAATATTTTTTCTCTCCTTTTCTCCATCCTTACCTTTTGCGCTCTTTTTCTATATTTTATTTTGTAAAATAAAAATAAAAAATAGAATTGAAGACGATGACGTCCATGCCTATTGAAGAAGTGGATACATTGTAAAGAGAAAAAGAGATTAAAAATGGGAAGAAGAGAAAGGATAAAGCGTTTAAGAAAAGAAAAAAAATACTTTAATATGTACATTTATGTGACTGGTATTTACAAATGCAGTGTAATGAAATTTAATTTACTAAAAGAGAATCATCCGATGTTACATTCCATGTCTTACTATCAGTGGTTTGACGTGTCGTGGAGTGTTACCAGAGTAAGCATAGTTAGTTTAAATTGTATCTGTGTAAAACATTGGCCAGGTATCAACGGAGGTGACCTGGCGGTCTAGGGGTAAGGTGTCAGACTTCTATGCTGGCGGCCGGGGTTCAATCCTCAGTCCCGGCATAGACTTATCTGATTACTAAACCCTTCCTTCACCTCTGACAAGACATCTTGTGAATTTGGGGAATGCCAGGCCTCCACCGTGGTTCGGATTCCACGTTAAACTGTAGGTCCTCCATTTCATCTCACAATCACCCTACCATTAGACATTAGCGTAAGTGCGTATAACCCGAACGGTTAGTAAGACGCGGTGCTAATAATAATAATAATAATAATATCAACGGAAATACATTTTCATGTGAGGTATGTAGAAAAGAGCCGATACATGGTTGGTTAAATGAAGATCGAGTGGTTGAAAGCATATCACAGGTAAAAATTTTAACATTTATGCTGATAGCAGCATTACTTCACTGACAGTCTGATTCATTTTGATTCTTGGAACATTATGACTACTATTGGGAAAGTTTAAATTGGAAGAGAAATCAACGGCACGAATGAAATCTAGCTAAATGAAAAACAGTAAGCAGTAGCATCATTATTTTAGCGTATGTGTGCTTTATTTGGACAATAAGAAGCTAGCGTTCAGATACCTTTCGGGTTCGTCTGGATTGAATTTTCCCGAGTGAATGGTTCCCAATTTTCTCACCATGTAAAATTTGGGTGCATTTTCCTTACAAATCAACCCCTTCCCTGGTCTTACTTTAAATTCTTGCACGATTAATAAACGTCGACCTAGGTGGCTTTTGGGGTAAAGTGCTTGCCTCAAGATCCGATGCACATGGGTTCAAACCCAGCTGATGTAGATGGATTTTTCTTGAGCGATAAAAATCCGTAGCACAAATTTCTTCGGAGGGGAAGTAAATCCGTCGGTCCCATGTAATTTGTGAAATGTAAAAGAACCTTGTAAGGTATGTGAAAATACCTTTCCCTGGAAAAATTAGTAGGACCTTTCATGCTTGATCATAGAAAATTAAAATCAGTCGGTTCAGACAGTGCACGTTAAATACTTCAAATAATAAAAATTAAATCTGGAGAGCCCTGGTTCAATTTAGGTGGAGGGAAAAGAGGTATTGTCATATACTTACTATTCTATACTTTTTAAATCTTTCATTAATTTAATTCCAAGAAAATTTTATGTATTACAGTTCAATTTTTATAAGAAGGGCCTTTTAAGAAACACAAACCATTTTGCTGTTGACATCGATAACATTTTGCTATTTGGTGCTATTTTATAGGTTTTGATCAGATTTATCAAAAGCAAACTACTTCAGATCATATGACTTGACGTAAAAGCAAGTGAAATTAGATCTATTAACTTTTCTAGCTGTCAAATAAGGCCCTTATTACGAAATTCGTACTATACAATTAACCTTTTGATCAACTTCAGTCACGAACTTGAGTCAAACAGAAAAGGAAAAAAAAAGGATGAAAACTCTCTTTAACTCTCTTAAACTACGACAGGTTCTCACACCCGGAGATTCTGCAACATCCTCATTTATCCCTGCGTTCCTCACCGAATATTCCTAGCTCCATACATCCATTCCTCTTCCACTCACCATTTTATAGCACACACACACACACACACACACACACACACACATATATATATATATATAGAAACCCATGCGTCACTTTCGGCTGGGATGATCTCACGGTAAATTTAGCATTTCTACAGTTTATGGCCTCTAGTAGGCCTTGCCCTGCTCCCATAAACTTTGGAGCGTCCGAGCAACACACCGGCACACCCTAGCGGGCAGGGGTGGAGGTTATATACGTATATATATGTGTGTGTGTGTGTGTGTGTGTGTAGACAGAAAGAAGGAGAATGGGTGTGAGGGAGACCACAAGGTATGAGGTTTAGGGGTTGTGGCGAAAGAGGAATGATGTGTGTGTGTGTATGTATGTGTGTGTGTATGTATGTGTGTATATATATATATATATATATATATATAGAGAGAGAGAGAGAGAGAGAGAGAGGCAGAAGACAAGGGAGTGAATGGGTTGGTTACCAATGTAGCTTCTTTAGGGCTTCTACTTTTTTCATATAAATAAAGTATTGTATTCGCAAACCTTCCTCGTGATAAGGTGGTCAGATTTCCTGGATGCTGACCTAGAGGCCCCGGTTTCGATTACCGGCTGTTGCCAGGATTTTATTTCTCTAGAAATGGTAATAAATCTCATGGTTAACAGGATTCGACTAATTAGGCTTGAGTTAGGGTGTTAATTGGCTTTACCCCTTCGTCTTCACTATCATCTTCCTCTCGTCTTATAGGGACATGGAAAGAGCCTCCGCAGAAAGGATATACGATTAATACATTCGGGCGTCTCCTGGGCAACGGTACATTAGTACTGGCTAATCTTTCACAATTGATATCGCCCAGACATGCCATTATTATTATTATTATTATTATTATTATTATTATTATTGTGATCGAAAATAAAACAGATCCTGTCCTTGAACAAACAAAAATGGATCATTACAAAAATGTATTTCTTTACTATAAAGTCAACTAAATAAGGTTTGTAAATTAGTTTAATTACTATATTGTATTACATACTTGGCAGCATAACAGCCCTTCCGATTCGCAGATGGTTGTAGTAGCTGATATAATATTGCGTGGATAGACTACTATTTATTTTATTTAGCACCACGTCTTACTACCCGTTCAGGTTATACGCTTAAGTATTAATTACACTAATGGATTAGGAATTGGGAAGGTTGAATTTAGAGGGAGTGAACCCGCATTTTCGTGGAGGTAGAGTGGATAACCATTTAAGAAATACCACCCCCAGTTCATCCAACCGAGATTTGAACCTCGATCTCCCCGTCCTCGGCAGTTGAGCTCAACACGACCAGCACGTTAGCCAACTACGCCACCGAGGCGGGTGCGTATGGACTACATCATTCGTATTGCTTAGTAGTAGAAAGTTTGGCCAGTACTAACATACCGCTGCCCAAGGGACGCCCGAACGTACTAACCGTACATCCTTTCCATAGAGAATCTTTGCATGTGCCAATGAGATGAGAAGAGGGTTATAGTGAGTATGAGGGGGTGAAACCAGCGGAAATATTTAAATCTAACTTGTCTAACTAACCAAATTTTAGTGACCGTCTGGGTGACTCCCCTTTCCGGAAAAATACCCAAGATACCATCTGGGAATCGAACATGGGGCTTCTGATTGTTCGAGATACTCTTGATCACTCATATGTAACTGACAATTTCCACACATCCATCACAGACTCAGTCTTGAACCATAAGGAAAAATAGACCCAAGTAGGGGAAGAATTCTAGATAGCTCAGTGGAGAAGCATTGGCGTGCCAAGCTAAAGGCCCTGGGTTCGATTCCCGTGTCTAGGTGACATTTCTTAAACTAATTTAAGTTACTTGAATATTTGTGATCTTCTCCATACGGATATTATCGTAATTACAATGATTAACATACTGGTGTACTATTTTTTTATTAATATTTTTAGCACTACGGCTTATTACCCGTCCAGTTTATACTCTTATGTAGGCCTAGTAGTTAAGCTAGTGGTTTATATTTTTTTGTTACGTGCATTAGAATGTGCATAGAAAAAGAGAGAGTGGTAAACCATTTTGGAAAAACCACCCTCAGTACACCCGGATGGGATCCGAACCTTGATCTCCCAGTCAATGGCAGTCTAATCTACAGTGAGAGTAGTGTCTTGGACCACGTTGCCATAGAAGTGGGTGGTGTACTAAGGTCACTCAATAACATCGACCCTAAATAATCTTATGATGAAGGGGTACTTATTAGCCTGAGGCACATTGTCATGTTTTGCTTATTTTGATCACTTTACCTCACTGTGTTAATTTAGTGTATCGGTAATCAGTTTACTAATTTAATTGTTGTTTGGATACAATTATTGCTTCCTATTAAATTAATTAAGTTGCCGTTGTCTATTTATGTGTTTTTCAGTGCTGGACTATCTTAGGTAGAGTTTTTTCTATTTGAGGTATGTAATTGATTGAGTGATTGATTGTATCAACACACGAGAATTTCTATGTGTGAGATTGAAAGGGCCTACCTATTTTGCCAGGAAAGATATTTACATATATTATTATTATTATTATTATTATTATTATTATTATTAGCACCGCATCTTACTACCCGTTCGGGTTATACGCACTTACGCTAATGTGTAGTGGTAGGGTGATCGTGAGATGAAATGAAGGACCTACAGTTTAACGTGGAATCTGAACCACAGTGGAGGCCTGGCATTCCCCACATTCACAAGATGTCTTGTCAGAGATGAAGGAAGGGTTTGGTAATCAGATAAATCTGTGCCGGGACCGAGGATTGAACCCCGGCCGATTTACATATATCCTCAACTGTTATATTTCTTGCCACAATTGACATGGGACCGACATTTTTATATCCGTCGACCCTGGTTGGGTTTGATCCCGTGGTCATCGGGCCCTGAGACGAGAACTTTACCCTCAAGATCACCAAGGTGACCTAAGAGAGTGAAACTGCTGGTCATCACTTTAATAAAGGAAATTGAAAATAGTTTTTTTTGCACCGGGTCTGTCTAACTGTTTGGGCCGTACGTATTTGTATAACTACGCAAATTGATTAATTTGTTAGGGATGAAGTAGATTACATGTAGTGGAAATGTATCCGCATTTGTGTGGGAAGCCATTTTGGAAAACCCACCAGCAGTACACCCAACTGGGATTTGAACCCCCGTTTTGCCATCACTGAGATGCATTAGACCATTCGATCATCAAAGTCGTTTGTTTAAGTTGTTATTTAATGAGTAAATAAGGAAGCATATATATATATATATATATATTACTATTTCAAACTTATTTTTAAACATTTTATAAACTTATTGGTCTCGTTAAATCTTATTTATTTAACAAATTTAAAACATTATTCTGAGAATGAGTCCATAGGCTTTTCCAAACTGATAAAGGGTTCCATGGCACAAACAATAAAAAATGTTTAAAAAAACCTGGTATATGAAAATATTTATTTGTCCAAAATAAATAAAATATTGTTTTAATACAAACATAGTGTTTAATTTTCTTTACATGGTGATATCAACAGTTGTTGAATATTTGTCAAGGGTGTCCTGGAATTCAATGACAACTTTTTCTCTTCATTTAAAAAGTTTCTCATCTAATGTCACTATGCTCATGACAGACATTCAACAACTGTTGACGTCTTAATGTGAAGAAAATTAAACTCTTTGTTTCTACTGGAACAATATTTTATTTATCTCAGACAAGTATTGCTATAAAAACTGAAAAAACACTTCCGTTAACTCACGTTCCCTACATAGCTTCCCAACCTTGATAAATTGTATAAGTATGACCTAAGCGAAAGGGAGAATTTGACTACATTTGGACATGACCTTTGACCCCAATGCTGGACTTGAAAAAGGGGCGGAGAGGAATGGGAAAGGGAGAAATGGGGTTACGTTCCTATATGGCAGAACTTGACACATCGCAATATCTAGAAGACGAATTATTGTTTCCGTAGATGAGAGTGAGGGGGAGGGGGGGAACCTTTGCAGACAAAAACAGATGGTTTTTCTTCTTTCTTTTCTTTCAGATAGTCTCCAAGTCCTTTTGAAAACCTACCACGTGCGCCAATTCTATGTTCCCTTCCAATAATAGTAATAATAATAATAAAAATAGTAATAATATAAATGACGTACTAGCCAATCTTTAACGTTACTCGCTGCTTGTCAAATGCAAAAAAAGAAAGTTTTTTTTGGGGAGAAATCAAACAAGGAAAACATGGCCAGACGATAATATCAGTTTTACTCCCCATAAAACAATTATTATTGTTTTGGTCTAGTTTGATGTATGTGTTTTCTTTATTCTTGGCCCTCTTTCCTATTTCTCTTGCGTACAATCTTCTTCCTTACGTCTCCCTCATATTTATTTGCACACACGTGAGTGATTCAAAAGGAAAAAACAGACCCACAACATGTTTACTACAACCAAGTTTGCTAAAACTAGTTCTGTGGGTTTTTATTTAGATTCTTTTTTTTTAAGGTTTATATTAATTGCAAATATAGTTTTACTATATTTTTACATATGTTAATCAAGAATATATTATTAAAAACTTTTTGAACTCTTTTTTAATACTAGTGTATTAATCACAACTTGTGAATGTGAGTAATGCCAGGCCTCCACCGTGGTTCGGATCCCAAGTTAAACTGTAGGTCCTCCATTTCCTCTCACATTCACCCTACCATTACACATTAGCGTAAGTGCGTATAACCCAAGCGGGTAGTAAGATGTGGTGCTTATAATCATTTTTAAAACTATACAATGTTCTATAAATAAAAGCTACGAAATAGTTAATTAACTACTGAATACCACAAACTAAATTATTTGTGAATAAATCAGTGTAGTTAAAAGAGATTAATTTTTTTTAAACCCCAAAGAGTTGTATTAAAATATATCAAACATGTTTATAAAATGTACGCACATGAAACACAATTAATTTCATATTACAAAGAATGATAGCAAACAATCATAAGAGGCTTTGTAAGAATAATGGTTACCTGGTGGTCTAGGGGTAAGGTGTCAGACTTCTATGCTGGCGTCCGGGGTTCAATCCTCGGTCCCGGCACAGATTTATCTGATTACCAAACCCTTCCTTCACCTCTGACAAGACATCTTGTGAATGTGGGGAATGCCATGCCTCCACCGTGGTTCGGATTCCACGTTAAACTGTAGGTCCTCCATTTCATTTCACAATCACCCTACCATTGCACATTAGCGTAAGTGCGTATAACCCGAACGGGTAGTAAGACGCGGTGCTAATAATAATAATAATAATAATAATAATAATAATAATAATAATAATTTGTAAGAATAAACAAACATATTAAATTGAGACACATTACAATTAAGAGTATCGGGTTCATGCACAATAGTCAAATATTTTCTATTGTAAATACAATTTAAGTTGTTCACGAAATATTTTAATACTTATAATTGATGATTATGTACTTTGTTTTATTTTTTAATTGAAACAGAAAGAATAAGAAATTAGTTTGAGGAAAATATGTTACAAAATGGTGAAAAATTAATAAGGAATTATAAAAAATATAGAAAAGTTGGAGTTTACTGATAGAAGATTCTAGTAGTAAGTAATCCCTTTCCTCTTAAGTTGTGATGCTGTGTGACCAGTCACCATTTGACAACTAGTTTCGATAAGTTCGATAAGTTTATAAAATGTTTTTTAAAAAAAAGTTTGAAATAATAATATATATGCTTCTTTATTTACTCATTAAATAACAACTTAAAGAAACCGCTTTGATGATCGAATTGTCTAATGCATCTCGATGATGGTGAAACCGGGGTTCAAATCCCAGTTGGGTGTACTACTGGTGGGTTTTCCAAAATGGCTTCCCACACAAATGCGGATACATTTCCACTATATATAATCTACCTCATCCCTAACAAATGATAGAAAATAATTTATAAAATAAAAATGGTGTTTGGGACTCAAATAAATATAACCAATAAACACAATGATTCTTCATTTTAATTTTATGTCGTTCTTGGTTAAATTGGCAGAAATAATCATGCTAAACTCACTAAGGTATCGATAACGCAAGCACGCGCACTCTGTTGGCAACAGATGAAAGTGTTTGTGGATCCATTGACAAACTACGATGGCTCTCTTTTCAAATACTCTATTTCAGTGGTTCTTAACCTTTCATTACTCGCGGCCCCCTAAATATCCTAAAATATTTTCACGACCCATTTAAATCATTAAGATTCATTCTAAAATAGTGGCTTTGTATACTGATTATAATAACAAACAAATAAAAATAGAAATTAACTTCCTTAAATGTATTTAATTGGACCCTGGTGTCGGACACTTTCCACTAATATGTCTATTCTTATTTCAATTGTATTAATTAATTCTATTCGCATTCAGGAGTCAATTCGAAGTCGATTTCACCGCTTCGTTTTAATATTTACCATTGTGGAAATTCCCTTTTCACATAAATAGGGCAGCAAATTTTGAATGGCGATGATAAACAGATGGGGATTATTTGTACCATCCGTGAATTCTATTATACGTGCTTACCCTCCCTTTCATTACCCTAGAAAATCAAGAGACTACTGTACTTACATGCTTACATCATGCTTACATCATCTCAATCTAAACCTAAAATTTAAGATAATTGACTCCAGTAATTAGAAAATAACATTTTAAATTAGTTTTAGAGAACCCCCGGTTAATAATCACTGCTTTATTTGATTAGATCACACACGTACCCGCAATGGGATGATATGTTGATGGTGAATATGGAGTTGTGGGCCAGTGGGAGTCTTAAACCTAACTTAAGCCTAATTTACCAACCCTAGGAATTGAACCCGCAACCCCTTGGCTCGTAGCCATGTACACTGACCACTACACTATGTGGCTGGTAATATTATACCTTATTTTAATAAAAAAAATTCTATCACACACTTAATTCTGAATACAATCATTCCAATAATACGTTGTGCATTCCAATAATATTAATTAGAACTTTTTATTCAGGAAGGCGACAATTTATTTAAAGATGCTCTACTGTAATCAGTCCTTAATTAAAAGTTACATATCACTGACTGTTTGAAGTGAATGTATAAAGATAATGAGGTTTTCGTCAGTCGGTAAGTTGCTAGTCAAAGCCAATTCAAGTTTAATTGAGGGCTTGGTTGGTGAGTGCACTTAAGGATAAACACAATGACACTTTGAAAGTTCTAGTGCTTATCGGAACGATTCTGATCAACGATATTCTGATACACTTTACGTGTTTTGTTTTTTAAACCGTAGCTATTATTTTAGTGTTTTATTTGGTTCTCTCTATGATAGAAATAGAATAATGTGCAATATTATCCCTCAAAACAAATTTAACCACATATTAATACCCGTACGGGATATTCCCATATTAATTACGTTAATAGGGTAAGGATTATGAAGGTATAAATCAAAGGATAAGTATCCTTATTTGCTTAGAGAAATAATAACAAAAATACTTAAAAAATATTAGTACACCCAAACCTTATTCGAGCCATAACCTTACTAATTAAATAAATAGTATGAGGTAATCTTACATATTTCAAATGTAATCTATTATAATTTGGAAAACAATCTTAAAAAAGATATCATTATTTATTAGTAAGCCACGCATTCAATAATTTCCCCTAAAATTATATATTATTATTATTTTGGTAGTCATCTTAAACACTCTTTTCAAAGATATATTTTGAATAAAATTGTTACTGATGTTAATAAAATAATAAAATCTTCAAAAATCAGTTATCAGTAAACTCACCACGATTTATTATTTTTTATTAAAACATATATTTTTTTAATAATCCCCAAAAACCCCATTTTGAGCAAAACCGATAAGCTATTTTTGAAATATCTCGACTTTTCATAAATCAGTAAATTATCCTTAATTTTATGTGTAAAATTCTAATCGTAGTTTCATCCTTGTATGACTATTTATCATCTAATTATTATGTTTAAATGAAACACATAAAACTGTTTTCCCCTGGAGCCTCATTTACAGACACAGGGAAAGAGAGACAGATATGGTAGCATATCTACTCTTCTTTTTTAGCACCAAGTCTCACGACCCGTCCTTGCTAGACGCTTGTGTACTAATTACGCTAATAATTTTAGGGATTAGGGAGGTTATATTGATGAGAATTTTACCCGCATTTGTGTTAAGAGAGAGAGATAAAGTTGAAAACCATTTTGTAAAAACTATCTGACCAAGATTCAAACCTAGATCTCCCCGTCGTTGCCAGTCTAGTCCAAAACGAGAGTAGCGCGTTAGACCACGTGGCAAACAAATCGAGTAACAGATCTTGTGTTTTTAATTCACGGAATATAGGACATACATCTCGATGCAATAATGATAATAGTAATAATTACGATTTCAATACATTCTCTATATGAGAACGCAAGAACTATTCTAATCACAATAATGGGTATTTATAATATAATTAATATTGGTTCCCAATAGAGTGTTTTGCTGTGTTTTAAGTGGCATTGCATGTTTACTGTTCACTATTAAGATAAAACTTAATCTTTAAAATATAAAATATCAATCAAAATAGCTCTTGGCTAAGTAATAAAATTGATTTTTATTTTTTATAAGAATAAATCATCTTGAGTATCCGTTATCAGTTCCCCAACAATTTTATTATATTTATTTGAATTATTTTTCAATGAACCTCTGGAGAGAGAAATATATTTTCAAATCAGTGTATCCATAATAAGGTAAAACATTACATTTATTATATCCCCCATCAATTTAATTTATTTCCTAATTATTTATGTATGTCTTCATAAATCTTGTTTTATATTAAATTCAATCAAATTTTGAAAAGTGTTTCTTTCTGTTGATATGATATTTTCACCAACTAATATCGAACGTTTAATTTTCCAGTTTGAGATAATGTTGTCATTTGTGCCTTTTCTTCTAATGAGCCTACCTGCAATCTCCTTGGCGCAGACAAATTGTGAGTATATTATAAAGAATTAATGATAATACTTTAATACATTAATAAATGAATTTATTATAGTTATATTGTAGTAATTACTTATTTTTTGGTGATCTTGGAATAAAGTACTCACCAAAGAACCTGATGCTTATCTTCTTTTTTTTATTTAGCGCCACGTCTTACTACCCATTCGGATTATACGCTTAAGTACTAATTACGCTAATGGATTAAAAATTAAGAAGGTTGAATTTAGAGGAAGCGAGCTCACATTTGCGTGTAGGTAAAGTGGAAAATCATTTATGAAAACCACCTCCAGTTCATCAGACCGAGATTGGAACCTCAATATCCTCGTCCTAGGCAGTCTATCTCAACACTAAACTAGCGCGTTAGCCAACTACGCCAATGAGGTGGGTAACTCTCTCCCATATCGATTGTAGAATGTAAATTAACCCTGGAAGATATGTGAAAATACCTTTCCCGGCAAAATTGATAGGCTCTTTCACACTCGCTCATAGAAATTCTTGTGTGCTGATATATTCAGTCGGTTCAGAAAGTGCACGTTAAAATACCTAAAATAGTTAACACCATACAGAAGTGAGCACCATCTATTTTCGAAAAAAATTGTTACTGAGCCTCAGAATAAATTATTAGTAGCGTTAATTTTAAATAAATTAACTACCATTCACTTGATAAGGGATATGGAAAACCAAAGTAGGAAACTCATTTTATTTTTAGCTTTACAAATCTCGACCAATGGATATTTGTTTGTTTGTTTGTATATTACATAGACTTCAATACATTGTTGTTGTTTTAAAAAGTTTAATAAAATTTGACCATCTCTCTAGTCTCGTGCTCAGAGCTTCTAGTCACATATCCAGAGGTCTCGGGTTTGATTCCCTGCACTTTCAAAATGTATGGTTCTGGAACGGAGTCAAACTCAGCCGCGTGAAGACGGATGATGAGCTAATTGAATAAATAAGTAGCAGCTCCAGTTTAGAAAACTAAGATAAACGGCCGGATTTCTCAACGTGTTTACAACATGATTTTTCGATCCAAAAATGTTGGCACTATCATCGCTAATGGCGGCGGCCGCTCAGTTGGTATGGCTGGTCTGTGGGCTCACGCCATGGAGTTTGTTTTTATTACAATCTAGGTTTCTGTATGTACAGTACAAAACAATCATATTTCACAGTTGAAAGATACCTTGGTATAAAAATTGAGCTCAAGGCCTTAGCCTTATCGTTTTATTTAACATTTTATTACATACAAGAAAACAAGACCAATATATTGGGTTTGTTGTAAGGGAATTCCTAATGGATTTTGAGCCAAAGAACAAGCTATAACCAAATATGTCTAAAATGTAGGCCTATACCCCCCAAAATGAGGTGCGCATTGAAGACAAAGTACACTTTTAAAATAGTTTTCAAATTCCGAATTAATTTAGGGTCTGCAATAATTGTTACTACTAACAACGTTGCCTACTTGGTGGTTTCGAAGCTATTTTGCGAATCGGGTTCCATCTTAACTTGACTCTAAGCACTCTAAGCACTATCACACTTAGACACCAATGTACCAAATAGAAATAGAGGGAAGAAAATAAGCATCTCACCTTGCGAGGACTCTTGTTTATCGGCTGTTAGAACTTCCCCTCTTCCTCTGACAAGTTTACACATTCACTATACAATTTGCACCTGAAAAAACATTGACTTGCTCTTTCAAATTAATTTCTTGTTTTCTATCGGAGATAAGCATATGCGGGGTATTTTAATCTTATTCTTGGCAGGAAGACTCTAAAAGGCAATTTTTGTGACCAAGCTAAATAGTCTAAGTTGTAGATGGCTTATAAAAAAAGATATCTACAACTAAACTACTCAAAGATAAAAATAATAATTTTCCGACACCTTAGGATTATGGTCTTTGTTTCAACTTAATATCTTTGAAATTCGCCGAATAAAGCGTAAATACACTAACATGGGAATTCTTATCTAGACCCGACATGACGTCACAGCAAGGTAATGTTCTTAAACTAGTCACAACGCTAAATTTATGGTCAAGTATCTTACATCACTGTAAGTTAATGTAGGCCTACATTTTATTTATTAATACGAAGAGAATTTGCCTCGGAAGTCTTTGTTGCGAAGAAATGTGCCAAATAGTTTCAGAAGCTCCATCGAAGGTAGAAAAGCAAGGTTATGCTCAAGTACGCAACAGATAAATTACAAAATAATTTATGCTAAGAGGTACATTTATTTCTTTCTTTAAAATATATTTCATAATATCTATCTATTATTTAAAGATAAGACCATAAGGGGGGAAAACCAATTTTTGATGTAAATAATATTTTATACAAGTATCGATAGCAGGTGCGTAATTATGAGGTTCATAATTCAATAACAGAAAATATTTTGTAATAATATGATAATTAGTTAAATTACTATGTGATAGGAGCTTAGGAAGAGGGGATTCAAATATTGGATGACTTGAAGGAATGAAGAAACTTCTGGGGGCTGAAGAAGGAGGCAGAGGAGAGGGCACACTGGCGTTCTAAGTCCACTGACAAAAATAATGGACCTGTCGTGAGACAGCACACCTAACGTTGATGATAATAAGAAGCATTCAATATTCTATTTTAAATAGATGCAATATGTACCAATCTAATAAAAAAAACCATTGTAATGTATTTGGGATGTTTTTAATAAGCAAAGTGGAATTAGATGAGAAACTTCTAAATTAATGTAAATTGTACTATCTATGTATAGTTGGCCTGACCTAGGTCCCAGGCTGGAAACAGTAATAGAGGGGGTGGGGGGTTGGTAGGAAAACACCCAGAGTCACAGATGGCTGTGTTATCTGATAGCTTGCGTTACATTTGATCGTTCGTGTGTAACTGACGATTCCCACACGTCCAACACAGACTCAGCTTTAAGATATGAGGGAAGAATGACCAAAGGGAGGTTCATAAATAGCTTAGTGGTAGAGCATTTGTGTGCTAAACCAAGGTCCTGAATTAAATTCTAGTGTCCGGGTATCTTTTTTTTAAAAGCTCATTTAAATTAATTGTAATGACAAACTTTTTAAATGAAGAGAGAAAATTGTCATTAAATGCCAACAACATCTGTGAAGAAAATTAAACTATGTCTGTACTGGAGAAATATTTTTTTTAAATTTTGACCAAAAACTGTTTTGATATAAAACCTGCAAAAAAACATGAATCTTTCCTAGCGTCCCCTAAATCCCCACATTAAGGGCACCTTCAGACGGGGCCACTTAGCAATGCTCCTTATAAACGCCACCATTTATAAACACTGGAGATAAATGGGGGGGAGGGGGGGCTGATACACACAGGTACAGCCACAGGAAAGTGGTGCTGTCTCCAATCTGAGTGAGTAGTTGGTTTTGCCACCTGGTGACAGCTCCAAAGAGGGGTGCTACAAAGTGCATCCTTCCATTCCATATCAAGAGTCAACCAGCCCCGTGGTGTAGTGGTCAGTGTACCTGGCTACAAACCCAGAGTACACAGGTTAGATTCTCGGCTTGTACCTTGAGTATTTTCCCCGAAAGGGGAATCACCCCAATGGTAACCAGGGTTTGTTTAGTTAGACTCAAGTTAGGTTTAAGTGTTCCCACTGGCTCCTCACCCTTATACTCACTATCACCATCACCTCATCTCATCAGGGCATGGAAAGAGCCTCCACGGAAAGGATGTACGATAGTACATCCAGGTGTCCCCTGAGTAACGGTACATTAGTACTGGATAATCTTTCCACTGCCGGGCTATGATTGATGAAGCCCAGACGCGCGATAAATACCTCAAGAGTTGACACACTAGTCCTAAAGATGGTGGCTAACATGTAAGTTGTGCGTCTCTGTTCCTAGGTAATCTAACTGACACTGCTACCAAAGACTCTACGGCGACTGGATTCACCATAAACTGGGCGGCACGGCCCGAAGAATGCAGTGACACGTGGGTAAGGCTCTGCGTCAAGGAGGAGACCGAGGGAACGTTTGTCGACAGGTGCCTCGTAATAAAAGACGTCGGGACGACTCTGTATTCAGCCACAGGGCTAACAGAGTGCTCCTCTTACAGATACGTCCTCGAAGTCGCCAAAACGGATCAAGTGATGCAGACTATAGAGGGGCAACAATCCACAAGACCAAACGGTAAAGCCTGATTCACAATTTCGACGAAAATTTAGAGCAGAGTATGCTTGAGTGGCTCAGAAATTAACGCGTTATCATAAGTTGGCCCGTGATTCGTTGCAACACAAATCAGAAACATCTACCTGGACGTATTTTATGTTCTACTTAATAATAATAATGGCGTGCCTGGGCTACACACCCACACACACATGCACACCCACACACGTATATACTTTTATATATGCATGTACATATATATATGTGTGGGTGTGTGTGTGGGTGTGTGTGTGGGTGTGGGTGTGTGTAGCCCACGCACGCCATTATTATTATTAAGTAGAACATAAAATACTTCATATATATATATATATATATATTATTCTGTTTTTAATCTATTTCTATCTTTATTAGTCTGATTAGTGATTCCTTATTTGATCATTTTTTAATTTCAGTTTAGGTTTATTATTTATTTTATGTTTTTTAAGAATAAGTGTTTATAGTAGCAGGCTGATCCTCTAATTCTAATTATTCATTACAAGTAAGCTTTTAGGAAACTTTCGAACATTCAATCTTCCCCTTCCCCACCAAATGATTAAGTCTTTTGTTGGGCTGTTGAAATTAAATTCGCAGTGAAGTGTATATAAAATGGCAAGGAGAGTTTATTTTCGGTAATTGATACAAAAACATTCTTAGATTTTTCGTTTAACTTAAATTTTAAACAAACCATGTGTTTTAACGTAAACTGAGTATGCTATGTCAAAAGTCCGTAAAAAAAACCTATCTATTGATACTTTATTAATCACTGTAAGCTTTGTATTAGTTGAGAAGAAGGGATGTTTACAACAGAAATAATATATAGGATTAGGAGGATACTCTGCTCATCAATCTATTTCTTACCAAGTTAGTTAAATATAATTATATTATATTTTATTGTTTTGTGGAAAGTTTAGCTAGTACTAATGTACCGTCGACCAGGTGACGTCCGAATGTACTAATCGTACTTACTTTCCATGGAGAATTTTTGCATGTCTCGATGAATTTCAGGGCTGATGGTAGTGAATATGAAGGGGTGAAAGCCAATGAAAATCTTAACCTAAATTAAACCTAATTAATCAATCCCTGATTACCATGGGAATTATTCCCCTTACTAGGGGGAAAAAAACTGGTACCAGCCATGAATCTAACTTGGGACTTTTATCAGCGGCACGAGGCTAGTTTCTATTGGATAAACCGATATCTTACGATTAATACCAAGATGTCTGTTTTAAAATTATTGTTTTGTGCCGTGAAATAAATCACACACAGAACAATAACGTCACGCGTGTTCTACTGAGTTATTAAGAATCTTGGGTTCGATTCCCGGCATTGCTGACATTAGTTAAATGTGGATTTGCCCTTTCACAGTGATGAATTAACAGCCGGGTGTGGGGGTGCTATGTCTGTTCTATATTTAAGTTAATTAATAATTCATGTGCTGATATAATCAGTCGGTTCGGAAAGCGTACATTACATACCTCAAATAAATAGAAAAACTAGGCAATATAGCCCAAGTTATAGGAAAACTTTTATTTCACATCATTCAAAGACATTTCCAAATGAATATTAAAATTATATATATATATATATATATAGAGAGAGAGAGAGAGAGAGAGAGAGAGAAGTGAAAGAGAGCGAGAGTGAAAGAGAGCCATAGTGATAGGCCCTATAGTAATTCATTTTAACTTGCTATATAGGATACTTCTTGGCACGATTATAGCCAAGTATCTTTGCGCAGATAACAAAACAGATAGTGTAGACTCTTGAAACAGTCGCGCCATTGTGTCTTCTTCTAATTTGTCTCTCAAATGAGTTGTCAGAACTAATCTTATTAGATTTTAACAATTTGGCTAATACCTTATCGCTAATAGAAAATGCATTAACCCCCATCATTGAAGATCAATAGTGAGCTATTTAATTATATTTATTTTGCATCTAGTTCTTGAATAGTAAGTACATTTAATCATCTTGATATAAAAATAATTTATATATTACATTTTGAGTGGATAAATCCAATTAAAATATAGTTACAAAGTGCAATCAGAATATTTGTCGAAATCTAATAGCTAGGAAATACCAAATGTAAAGTAGAGGGTTAAAACTACTCGAGATGCCAAAGAATGTTCTCATGAATACTACTCCTGCACTGTGTATTGTCCTTCTACGTTACCTGAGCCTCAATGTGCGCCCAGACAAAGGGAGCCGCTGCTTACCTTAGCTCTGAAACGCGTTACAGACGTCCATAAATACTGTTTATTCCGAGCTTGACTTAATGTTTCAAAATAGATATCACTCTAAAATTAAGATTAAAGGTGTCATCATGTCCCTATAAGATAAAAAAAAACTATCATTTAAAGTTTGATATTAAAATAAATCAAAGGTGAAATTAGTTCATTTTCAACAATGATATGAAATCTCACAATTATAATTAATATTTAAAAAAAATTAATTAGGTCACAGTAGTACATTCTAAAATAATTATTTAAGATTGTTTTAGTGTCTTTAAATCATCCAAATATGCCAAAAGCAACTATAAATGCAGCATGTCAAGGTTATTTCCTTTCAAGTAAGATGAGAATATAGATGACACAGGAAAAGGTAAGGTTTTTTTGCATTTTTTTATAGGAAAACTTTTTTTGCCAAACTTAATAAAATATTTCTCCACATGGTGATATCAACAATTGTTGAATGTCTGTCATGAGTTTAGCGGCATTAGATGAGAAACTTTTTAAACGAAGAAAAATAGTTGTCGTTAAATTCCAAGACACCCATGACAGATAGTCAATATTGAGGTCACCATGTGAAGAAAATTAAGCTATATATTTCTACTAAAGAAATATTTTATTTTATCTGACCAAAAAATATTTTGCTATAAAATCTTAAAATAAAAAAAACTGCCTTTTGCTCGCGTTCCCTACACTCCCACTTTAAGAGATCATTTTATGACCGATTAACCAGGATATTATTTACACGCTTACCTTTGAACCAGAAATCGCATCAAAGTTTAGTTTCCTGTATTCTTCATTTTATAACAGGGAAATTGCGTTCAAATTAAAAGTTTTATTTATATATATATATAATTTAAATCAGACTAAAACTGTTTTAACAATACGACTCGGCGATTGTTTTGAGCTGTATCATCCACCTAATTAGGAAAAATGATAGTCAACATTGACAAAAGCTAAATATATAGTTGAAGAACCTTTTAAAGTAGCTAAAAAGGCTTATAAAATATTATTTTGGAAGGAAGAGATTTTGATAAAATATTAATATTTTTACAGACTACAGTCGATATTATTAGTGTTATTTTATGGGTATTGATAATATAAATCAGAAGCAACAGCTGGTGTTAAAACTACTTGGCGTATGAATACTTGAAAGTATATATAATGAATTTTTTTAGCTGTCAGATTAGGACCTGGAAAATTGTGTGGTACTCGGGAACGTGACTTTTGAAGCCAAGCAATATGTTTTTCACAAGCCAATTTTGACAGATGTTGGCAATCTCGATGACACTTGGAAGCTAGATATATATTCTAGATTAAGAAATTAGATTAAAGATTTGGAATTTGCATTCTAGAACTGGAATCAAGGTTTAAGATTTTCGAATCGTGTTATGGGTTCGAGACTACGATTCAATAGATATATTGGGTCACTATTCTGGAATAAGGATTCGGATTCAAGATTCAGGATTTGTCCTCTAGATTAGGATTAAAAATATGAGATTCTTATAATAGGTTTGGAATTTGGATTCAAGATTAGAGATTTGTATTAAAGTTATAGAACTCGAATTTAAGACTCGAGACACGGATTAATGATTTAGATTCGATTCAAAAAAATGGCGTTAACGCACATTACTACCTTAAACAAGTAATTGTACACACTTTTGTAGCAGAATAGTCTAAGACGTCACTCTTATGTTAAACTGGTCTGATGAAGATGGGGAGATCATGGTTTGAATCTCGGTTGGAACTACTTTGTTAATAACTTGTTTTCCCTCTCTTTCCTCCTCCTAGGCACAGTGATGATCCGGTCGGCCAAGATCTCATTGGTGAGTAACACTACGTTCCTCTTAACCTGGGAGCCCCGCTACAACAACTCCCCCTGCGCCAGCATCTACAGGGTCTGCTGGGGCACGAACGTAACTAGCGCTAGTAGCTGCAGGGACATGAACCACACGGACACCTCCTGCTATATCCGCGGTCTTACCGGGGACACTCTGTACACCTTCCAGATCAAGGCCGTCTTCGGAGACCACAGCGAGTCCGATGCCTACACCTTGACGGCAAATACACATAGTGGTACGTCAACGTATTGGGTTCTGAAGACGTCCCTTAAGGTAGGATGCAAGGGTACGTGAGAAAAGGTCACTGTTTTTTTCTTCAGTTTTTATGGTAAAACATGTTTTTTTTGACAAAATAAATAAAATATTTCTCCAGTAGAAACACAAAGTTTAATTTTCTTCACGTGGTGATATCAACAGTTGTTGAATATATGGCATTTGTACGGTGGCATTATCTAACAAACTTTTTAAATGAAGGGAAAAAGTTGTCATTAAATTCCAGAATACCACTGACAAAAGTTAAGAAATTTTGAGGTCACCATGTGAAGAAAATTAAATTCTATGTCTATTACCTGATCAATACTTTATTTATTTTGGGGTCAACAAATTATTTTGCCATAAAAACCGTCAATACACGTACTTTTCCTTGTGTCCCCTTCCATCCTACCTTAAACCTCGGTCACATAGAGCTAGTTTACCAGCGAGACCTACTAGCGGCTAGTAGTCCTGACGTCACACGAGACTAGTTAAACTAGCAGCGAGCACAGTATTTTTCTGACTTCTGTGCTCGTGGTCCGGGGTTCAATCCTCGGTCTCGGCACAGATTTATCAGATTACCAAACCCTTCCTTCACCTCTGACGACAAGACTTCTTGTGAATGTGGGGTGTGCCAGGCCTCCACCGTGGTTCGGATCCCACGTTAAACTGTAGGTCCTCCATTTCATCTCACAATCACCCTACCATTACACATTGGCGTAAGTGCGTTTAACCCGAACGGGTAGTAAAATGCGCTGATGATGATGATGATGATGATGATAATAATAATACAGTATTTTCTAACCCGCCTCGGTGGCCCTGTGGTCTAACGCGCTACTCTCGCAGTAGATCAGACTGCCGATGACGGGGAGAACGAGGTTATAATCTTAGCCATGTGTACTCAGGGTGTTTTTCCAATACTGTCTTACACTCTACCTCCATGCAAATACTGGTACACTTCCTCTAAACGTAACCTTCCTAAACCCTAAAACTATTAGCATAACTAGTACATAAGCGTATAACCCGAACGGGTAGTAAGACGTAGTTGTATATTTAAACAAAAATCTGGTTGGTTTTTGTGTTAAAATTTCGTCCATCCGTGGATTTAGGGTGTGATGTTTCGAGACTCTTAGTGCTTGATCTAGGCCTACACTAGCACTAGCACTAGTGCTATTTCGTGGGGTTCACACGGGGAGAGTTTGAGTGCCAGTTTCTAGTGGTGAGTCTGTCACGTGACCTTGTGCGACTGGTAAAGTTTTGACATGTTTAACTTCACTATTCGCTAGTAAAACACTCGCTAGCAGGCTAGATTATTGATTGTACTTGTTGCTAGAGAACTAACCCCGTGTAAACAAGATTTAAGGAGGCGTTGGCTATCAGCGACTATAGAGGTGAGACGGAAAATGTTCCCTTTTGTAAAAGTTTCAATAATTATAATACTTTTAATATTATTATAATTATTTGACTATTATTATTATTTGTAGTAGTAGTAGTATTAGTAGAATAGGTAAAAATAGTAGTAGTAGTAGCAGTATAATAGGTAGAAATAGTAGTAGTAGTAGCAGCAGTAGAAGTAGTAGCAGTGGAATTAATAGCGGCAGTAGTAACGGCAGAATTCGAAGTAGTAGTAGTAGAAGTAGTAGTATTAGAGGCAGCATTCAAAGTATTAGTAGCAGCAGTAGTAACGGCAACATTCAAAGAAGTAGTAGTAATAGAAGTAATAGTAGCAGTAGGAGTATTAAATACAGCATTCAAGTAGTATAGGTGGGAGAAAGCACAAAAAAAGTTGTTTAATAACTTGCTTTCCACCTTAATTCCTCTTCTGAAAAAGTTAGAAAATGTATTGTCCCTAAAAACTATTTGGAGTTGTCATTTTCCCAAATTTTTTGAAATCTGATAATTTTTACAAGCTATTTTGAGAAGTCTTATTCAGAAAATTGTCTAAGTGTAGGTGCTTCTAGAAGCAATTTTATTGGTTCATCTTACTCAAATTGTTGAAAATTGGATTCTTTTAAAACCTATTTGGAGTGGTCCTCACGTGAAAACTTCTCAAAATCACATGCCTCTAGAGTCTAGACGAAATTTATAGCAGTCCTTCCCAGAAATTTTTGAAATTTTGATGGCCCTAGAATTTATTTAAATTTATTCTAGCCTGATTTTTTTTCTTACAGCTAGATTCCCCTAGAAGCTATTTGTAGAGATTTTTATCTTGCAAATTATTATTGATAATCTAATGCTTCTAGAAATCATTTGGAATTTATTTACGGTATCTTTCACCTTCATATTCGATAACATCAGAGGACTTGATATAATTTTATTGGAGAATATATTTATCCCAAGGGGAGGAAGCTATTTTAAGGGGGTAGTGGCCCCTTGTCCACGGTTCCACCACTTTCCTGGATAATACAATATTAAAGAGAGAGGGTGTGCTGTCATAACCAATATATAATATAGAACTATAAATTGGATTAAAGTTTGGAAACTAATAGAAAAACTTTTTTTTTGTTTTCAGGTGCCGGAAGGATGTTATTAACTCCTACAACTCTTTTACTGACGTTTATTTTGACTTTTTTTTCATTAAAAGTAAAACATTTTTGATAGTCATAAGAAGGGTTGGAAAATGTTCCCTTTTATGTTTCATTTGTAAATGTGAAGATATATAAAAAAAAACTGGATCAATTAGAATACAAATTGTACCTTGATTTTATTTGGTAAATATTGGTTTAGATTAGTGTTAGAATAAAGCATTAGCCTAGAGTAAGGATGAGAAAAACACGTTGAAAACAAAATTTGGAAAATTCACCCTTAGTGAACCTGCCCAGTAGTTGAACCCCAACTTCCCCATCAACAGTAGTCAAGTGCAATGCAAGTTTATTTTTTATACCACTCAGCTGTACTGGTGAAAAGGTTTATGTATATAATCAACATATTTTAAAAAACTTAGAAAATGTTTACATACAAACAAACTGTTTGTCTGCAAACAAAATATGTATATATAAACAAAATGTATATTTTATATGTATAAACAAAAGGTGTATACAGTATTATATATGCAACAAAAGGTTTGTATATAAACTAAAAATATGGGTGTAAACAAAAGGCTTGTATATAAGAAAGAGGAAATGTGTAAACAAAAGGTAAACAAAAGTTGAATGTTTAGATAAAACAAAAGGTTTACATTATTAACAAACAAATTGTGCTTTTATACATATATCCTAGCGAATACTGCATAATATATATATATGTATAAGATTTATTAAATAGTTTATAAGAGCTTATGAGTGATTAAATGATATAGAGACGCGAAAAACAACTATTTGTCATTGGTCGAATGCAAGAATAACTATGTTAGTTTTAGCTTTGAAAACTTTTTTTGTTCTTCACAGTACATAACTCTACTTTTCAATAGAATAGTACGTTTTGTGGGCTCATATTAATGCAATAGGACTACATTGATATTGAATTAACGCTAATAACACGCTAAAAAATAATCAACGATCTCGAAATTAATTGGGTGTTTGTTATTTTGCTATTAAAATAAATAACTTTTATTTTGTTAAAAATTTATTAAAACTGCCAAGTCACAATTATTTAGTTTAGTCATTTTTTACAAACATATATTCCTGTTCATTACATACTAAGACAAATAAAATCAATTTATTTTCATTTATGAATTTTTTAATCTACATACAAAAGAAATTACCTACCAAACAAAATAAAAATAAGTATTTACAAATCTTCAACTATTTATAAATTGTACAAGGTCTTTTTAACTTTTCAAATGAGTATTTTGATGTTCTCCTTTTAGAAGTATTATAATAGTAACAAACGCTTTTATACATATAATTTGATTTTGAGCTATTATTATTCACATAATTAAAAATCAACTTCTATCTTGAATATTTGTTACTCATATGCATTCTGTCTCATACCACATTATATTTTTTTCACGTGCAACGATAACTTTCTATAGCTCATGTCTTATACGTCATCGTTATTCACTTTGTAATTATTTTCACGGTTGACTTGTTTTTAATGTAATTCAAAGTGAGAGAGGGAGATAAAACATTTTGTTCTATTTTAAATCGGTAGCAAAAGTTCTTAAATACCCCACTTTATTAATTAACTATATATATATATATATCTTTTCACTTATACAAAATATTAATTTACGAAACTTCAAAAGTAATTTTTATTATTTAAAACTTACTTATACCAGGTCATTGTAATGTATATAATATAATTTCAATTAATTACTTACGTGGGCAAAACAAATATTTGAAACTAAATACATCTTTTTTTTAATAGACCCAAATCAACCTAATGGGAATTGATAAATTTTGATTTTATTTTCAAAAGATAAAACATGTAATAATATATACCATTAGTTTTGTTTGGAAATACAATTTTTATTTAATTCATCTGGGAAGATAATATAAATTTTAGAACAAATATCTCAAATAAAAGTTGTATACGACAAATAAATGTTTGCAATTAAGTGTTTATTATTTAATAGGTTTAGTTATCCATGCAACCGTAGTGATTATGAGGGTAAATGAGGTAGGTAGGCCTATTTAAGATTGAGGTTTATTAATGTAACTGAAGGAAATAATGAATGTTATCCACTTTCTTCCCATTAAGTACAATTTAAAGTCTAAAGTGACCAATTTAACAGATAAAAATAGATTGGTACACTATCGAAATTAAAATGTAATATATTTTCATAAAATATAATTTAAAACAATCTGTTTTATCATTGGAAACTTAAAAGAAATGGCTATTTAAAAAAATCGTGTGAAGAAAATTGCAACTATAAACTCAAAATGAATATGATAAATAGCATGTATAGTATAAAACTTTAAATTACAACTATTCAGATATCTCACGGTATACATTATTAACATTAGGTATAATCTATTCACGATAAATTGGACCTTTTACGATGGGCTCTTATTTATATCCCTCCATCTTTCAAATAAATTTGGTCACTTTGTCAACTTAACTTGACAAATGTGATGATAACTTATTTTCTATGTTGATGATTACCGAACCAACTTCAATAACTTGTAATCCGTCAGGAAAAAAAAAGACCAAAATTACCGTGAACGGATTATAGACTGTCACCACCTTTATTTTAAACTGCTGTACTCATATTTTCAGTCTGCTTCAGTCTCGCCTTTCGATAAAAAAAAATCTTTCTATGTCCCACTTTCTTTTCTTTTTTTCACTTCACTCTTAACTCCGGGTGAACTGTCACAACTCTCTGTGTCAACTTAATCGAGCTTCTTCTCTTCTGGAGGTAAACATATCCGATCATCATAAAGACTGCAGAGAGACTTTCTTTTCTTTTTTTCACTTCACTCTTAACTCCGGATGAACTGTCACAACTCTCTGTGTCAACTTAATCGAGCTTCTTCTCTTCTGGAGGTAAACATATCCGATCATCAAAAAGACTGCAGAGAGGAGAGCAGCACCGATAGTGAGGTTGAGACTCGAAAAGAGACTCACCGAGGAGGACGGTCTTGCCTTAGGCTCGACGATTTCCGGCTCTGGTATGGGATTCACCTCCCTCTTCCTTATCGCGTGGGCTAACAGGTCCTTCTCTGAGCCTACCATGAGACCCCGGACGCCGAGGGTAATGGAAACCACCTGCTTCTCGTCTACACTCCTCTTCTCCAACTTCCTGTCCTGGTCCAGCTCGAGGTTCGCGCGCGTCAAGGCGTCTTCGACGTCTCTCTTGCCGTAGTTACGACGGCGGGTGGATGGTTTGCGGGGCTCGTACAGGTCTGAAACAGTAACGAACGATGAAGGTACTAGCTGGGTCATTGGAGATACTAGCTGGTTAGTTGAACTAAACTAGCTGGCTTGAGGGAGATTGGCCCATTAAATATACTAACTGGCTCCTTAAATATTATACTAGTTGGTCTGTTGAAGATACTGGCTGACTCATTGATTGCGGCTAACTGGTCTCGTAAATATTATTCTAAATGGTCCGTAGACAATACTAGCTGGCCCATTAAATATACTAACTGGTTCCTTAAATATACTATCTGGCCCGTCGAAGTTATTAGCTGGGCCACTTTATATACTAGCTGACCCATTAAATATACTAGCGGACCCGTAAAATTTACATCTATTCTTTAATGACAGCTCTAATTTTTTTTTAGTCCTTAAGATTTCATAAATATAAATTGTAAATTAAATTGATCTAGATAGAATATATTCTAATTTTAATCCTAAATTCATTCCCCCTTTCACACCCTTGAAATTAAAATTATTAGAATACATTCAGTTTATATTTTTAAATAAGTAATGAAAATGGATTTTGTATATATATAACGTGAAGCGATTCCTCTATACAATGATTCCTGTAGTTCAACACAACCCATTTTCATTATATATATATATAGAGAGAGAGAGAGAGAGAGAGAGAGAAAGAGAGAGAGAGAAAGAGAGAGAGAGAGAGAAAGAGAGAGAAAGAGAGAGAGAGAAAGATACATTTATATCCTCCCCGGGGGGAGAAACAAATATTTAAGGAACAAAAACCATTTACTTAGATAATTCTAAACAATATTCCTATAGGGTCAAAAAATTATTTTTTTCTTGAAAATTATTTTTGTAAGTGTATATTTTATAAATCATCTACAACTTAGGCTATTTGGTTTGGTTGCGAAAATAACCTGCAGGAATATTTCTACCAAAATTTAAATTTTTAAAAATATCCGTGGAAGCATATGTCTTTCTAGAATAGGAACCAAGATAAAGGTAATTTTTTAAAACAAGGCAATGCTTTCAAGGCACAAATAGTATAATGACTGTGTAAACTCATCATAGGAAGAGGGGAAGTGTTATTAGTAGATAAACAAGAAACCTAGTATGGTGAACTGCCCATTTTAATTCCTCTATTTCTATTTTATAAATTGGTTTCTAAGTGTGATAGTGTTTAGATCGCTTAGGTGCTTTAAGTTAATATAAAATCCGCTGTGCAAAATATCTTTGAAATCACCAAGTAGGTAACGTCATCGTTTGAAGCACAAAGAGTAAGCGATCATTGTTATTGTCAAGGTTTTTATCCTATTAACTTATTTGGCAGCCTAATCGTAAAAGTTGGTTGCAGGTTTGTGTCTCGTGGTTCTACAAATTATGATGATCTTGGTCAGCAGGACGACACCTCGCTTCCTAATAAAGTTATACATGCCAACCTGCCCCCTAGCATGAATTAAAATAAATGGTAGACACTACAATACAACCACGCATAATTTCCCATATATTATTTTATAGTCAGTGACAAAATTTTCAAAAATTAGCTAGCAGTAGAATGACTATTCTTATTTAATTTTTTTCATAAAAAAGGAATTCATACTAATATTTATCATATAAAAATCTCCCCAGATACCCATTCTGAACAAAAGCGTTAGAACCATTTAAAAAAAATTAAATTTAAAAATATACATCAGTTAACCACCAATAAATAGTCCCCTCCTCCCCCCACACGAAAAACAAGTATTTATTGTTATTTGACGTGTCAATCCCTCCCCATTTTAAATAAAATCCACAAAACCATTGTTGAAAGAATTTCCAAGATAAAAAAAAACGTCAGCATTAAACTAACCTTGATTTAAGAGCTAACAGTAATATATTTTTTTAGAATGTTCTGAGATAAGACCATTTAACAGAGTTAGATATCAAGCTTGAAAGAAAGAAATCTGGTAGTTTTAGCCAAAGGTCCAGACAGTCANAATCCCTCCCCCATTTTAAACAAAATCAATAAAACCATTGTTGAAAGAATTTACAAGATAAAAAAAAAAGTCAGCATTAAACTAACCTTGATTTAAGAGCTAACAGTAATATTTTTTTTAGAATGTTCTGAGATAAGACCATTTAACAGCGTTAGATATCAAGCTTGAAAGAAAGAGATCTGGTAGTTTTAGCCAAAGGTCCAGACAGTCATGAGAACATACAGACAAACATTTCAATAGATCAACATGGAGGAAGGCAGACAGACAAACATGGGGTCAGACATACATACATGGAGCCAGAGAGACAAACATGGGGTCAGACAAACAAACATGGTTACATGGAGCCAGAGAGACAAACATGGGGTCAGACAAACAAACATGGTTACATACAGACACACATGGGGACAGACATACATACATGGAGCCAGAGAGACAAACATGGGGTCAGACATACAAACATGGTTACATGGAGCCAGAGAGACAAACATGGGGTCAGAAAGAGATGCATGGGGGACGGACAGACAGACATGGAAACAATCAGACAGACATGGAGACAAACAGACAGATATAAATGCTAGACCTGTTTTATTGGGTTCGAGGATACATAATCTGGAGACCAACAAAGCTTAATGATTACAATAATGTTTTTGTATGATCAAGTTAAAAGGACTCACATGAATGGAAAGCGTGATAGCGCGGGTCCTGGTCCTTCCCGTGGAAATCCCCGTCCTCTCTCTGCTTGGTCACAGAACTCGTCACGACGTTCGGTGGAGGGACCGTCGTTGTCCTTCCTTCGGATATTATCAATGAAGAGTCCGTGTCCTCCGAATAGCAGCTTGGGTCGTTGGTGCCAGGGAAACATCTCGGGGGTTTAACTTGAGTGATCACTTTCCCACTTTCAAAACCAACACATATTTTGTCCGAAGACCCGGGGAAGCAGCCCGGAGGGAGTTCAGTAGGTGGCAAATACGTTGGCCCCGGGGTAGACGTCGATGTCGTGGTTGTAGGACATCTAGGATCAGGGGATCCTGGGTAGCAGATGAGGCGCGTGGTAGTAGGACGCAGAGTCGTGGTGGTAGGACATCTAGGATCAGGGGATCCTGGGTAGCAGATGAGGCGCGTGGTTGTAGGACGCTGAGTCGTGGTGGTAGGACATCTAGGATCAGGGGATCCTGGGTAGCAGATGAGGCGCGTGGTTGTAGGACGCTGAGTTGTGGTTGGGGGGGCACATCGAGGATCGAGAGAACCAGGATAACAAACCGGTAGAGAAGAAGGCTTAGGTGTTGTAGTTGATTGTGTTAAACAGGGACAGAAAAACGGAGTGGTAGTGGCAGGCGGCGGTATGTACGTTGGTGGTGGCGTGGTGGTTTGAGGACATCTTGGGTCAGGATTACCAGGGTAACACCTTAGAGGAGGTTGTGTGATTGCCTGAGGACACCTTGGGTCAGGATTACCTGGGTAACATCTCAGAGGTGGCTGTGTGGTTGTTTGGGGACATCTTGGGTCAGGATTACCTGGGTAACATCTCAGAGGTGGCTGTGTGGTTGTTTGAGGACACCTTGGGTCAGGATTACCTGGGTAACATCTCAGAGGTAGCTGTGTGGTTGTTTGGGGACATCTTGGGTCGGGATTACCTGGGTAACATCTCAGAGGTGGCTGTGTGGTTGTTTGGGGACATCTTGGGTCGGGATTACCTGGGTAACATCTCAGAGGTGGCT
>CABFOW010000623.1:119933-194879 GCA_902141385.1 Timema californicum
CATCTAAGAGGTGGTTCTGTGGTTGTTTGAGGACACCTTGGGTCAGGATTACCTGGGTAGCACCTCAGAGGTGGCTGTGTGGTTGTCTGAGGACATCTTTTATCAGGATTACCTGGGTAACATCTCAGTGGTGGTTCTGTAGTTGTTTGAGGACACCTTGGATCAGGATTACCTGGGTAACATCTCAAGGGGGGTTGAGTAGTTGTCTGAGGACATCTTTTATCTGGATTACCTGGGTAACATCTAAGAGGTGGTTCTGTGGTTGTTTGAGGACACCTTGGGTCAGGATTACCTGGGTAGCACCTCAGAGGTGGCTGTGTGGATTGTCTGAGGACATCTTTTATCAGGATTACCTGGGTAGCATCTAAGAGGTGGTTGAGAAGTTGTGGGTGGTAAATATGTTGCAGGTGGCTGTGTGGTTGTCTGAGGACACCTTGGGTCGGGATTACCAGGGTAACATCTCAGAGGTGGTTGAGTGGTTGTTTGAGGACATCTTGGGTCAGGATTACCTGGGTAACATCTCAGAGGTGGTTGTGTGGTTGTCTGAGGACATCTTTTATCAGGATTACCTGGGTAACATCTCAGGGGTGGTTGAGTCGTTGTTTGAGGACATCTTTTATCAGGATTACCTGGGTAACATCTAAGAGGTGGTTCTGTGGTTGTTTGAGGACACCTTGGGTCAGGATTACCAGGGTAGCATCTCAGAGGTTTTT
This sequence comes from Timema californicum, assembly GCA_902141385.1. Lineage (NCBI taxonomy): Eukaryota > Metazoa > Arthropoda > Insecta > Phasmatodea > Timematidae > Timema > Timema californicum. The sequence continues at coordinate 120,647 of CABFOW010000623.1, forward strand.
GAGTAGTTGTAGGTATTACAGATGTTGTGGGAGGTTGAGTTATAGCTATTGGGCATCTTGGGTCAGGATTACCTGGATAGCATCTCAGAGGTGGCTGAGTGGTTGTTTGAGGACATCTTGGATCAGGATTACCTGGGTAGCATCTCAGAGGTGGCTGTGTGGTCGTTTGAGGACATCTTGGATCAGGATTACCTGGGTAGCATCTCAGAGGTGGCTGTGTGGTTGTCTGGGGACATCGTTTGTCAGGATTACCAGGGTAGCACCTTAAGGGAGGTTCAGTTGTTACTGGGGGAAGATAAGTGGCTGGTGGTCGAGTGCTAGGATTCGGACAGCGTGTATCAGGCGTACCAGGATAACAATTCAATGGAGGTTGGGTAGTGGTTTGTGGGCAACGTGGATCAGGATTACCTGGGTAGCATCTCAGAGGTGGTTGAGTGGTCGTTTGAGGACATCTTGGATCAGGATTACCTGGGTAGCATCTCAGAGGTGGCTGTGTGGTTGTTTGAGGACATCTTGGGTCAGGATTACCTGGGTAGCATCTCAGAGGTGGCTGTGTGGTCGTTTGAGGACATCTTGGATCAGGATTACCTGGGTAACATCTGAGAGGTGGCTGTGTGGTCGTTTGAGGACATCTTGGATCAGGATTACCTGGGTAGCATCTGAGAGGTGGCTGTGTGGTCGTTTGAGGACATCTTGGATCAGGATTACCTGGGTAACATCTCAGAGGTGGTTGAGTGGTCGTTTGAGGACATCTTGGATCAGGATTACCTGGGTAACATCTCAGAGGTGGCTGTGTAGTTGTTTGAGGACATCTTGGGTCAGGATTACCTGGGTAACATCTTAGAGGTGGTTGTGTGGTTGTCTGAGGACATCTTTTATCAGGATTACCTGGGTAACATCTCAGAGGTGGTTGAGTGGTTGTTTGAGGACATCTTGGGTCAGGATTACCTGGGTAACATCTCAGGGGTGGTTGTGTGGTTGTCTGAGGACATCTTTTATCAGGATTACCTGGGTAACATCTCAGAGGTGGTTCTGTGGTTGTATGAGGACACCTTGGGTCAGGATTACCAGGGTAGCATCTCAAAGGTGGCTGTGTGGTAGTCTGAGGACATCTTTTATCAGGATTACCTGGGTAACATCTCAGAGGTGGTTGTGTGGTTGTCTGAGGACATCTTTTATCAGGATTACCTGGGTAACATCTCAGAGGTGGTTCCGTGGTTGTTTGAGGACACCTTGGGTCAGGATTACCTGGGTAACATCTCAGAGGTGGTTGTGTGGTAGTCTGAGGACATCTTTTATCAGGATTACCTGGGTAACATCTTAACGGAGTTTCTGTTGTAGTTGGAGGTAAGTAGGTAGCGGGAAGTGTTGTAGTTTGGGGACATCTTGGATCCGGGTTTCCTGGATAACATCTAAGTGGAGGTTGGGTAACTGGTTTTGGACATCTAGGATCAGTATTTCCTGGATAACATTTAAGTGGAGGCTGAGTGGTGGTTTGGGGACATCTAGGATCCGTATTTCCTGGGTAACATCTAAGTGGAGGCTGGGTAGTTGTTTGGGGACATCTTGGATCTGGATTCCCTGGGTAACATCTAAGTGGAGGCAGGGTAGTAATTTGGGGACATCTTGGATCCGGATTTCCTGGGTAACATCTAAGTGGGGGTTGGGTAGTAGTTTGGGGACATCTTGGATCCGGACTTCCTGGGTAGCATCTAAGTGGAGGCTGGGTAGTAGTTTGAGGACATCTAGGATCTGGATTTCCTGGGTAGCAGCGAAGTGGAGGTTGGGTGGTCGTTTGGGGGCATCTAGAGTCTGTATTTCCTGGGTAACATTTAAGTGGAGGTTGGGTAGTGGTTTGGGGACATCTTGGGTCCGGATTTCCAGGGTAGCATCTAAGTGGAGGTTGGGTAGTTGTTTGGGGACATCTAGGATCTGGGTTTCCTGGATAGCATCTAAGTGGAGGCTGGGTAGTAGTTTGTGGACATCTACGATCAGGATTACCAGGGTAACATCTTAATGGTTGTTCTGTTGTAGTCGGAGGTAAATAAGTAGTGGGAAGTGTTGTAGTTTGGGGACATCTAGTAGTTTGGGGACATCTAGGATCTGTATTTCCTGGATAGCATCTAAGTGGAGGCTGGGTAGTAGTTTGGGGACATCTACGATCAGGATTACCAGGGTAACATCTTAATGGAGGTTCTGTTGTAGTTGGAGGTAAATAAGTAGTGAGAAGTGATGTAGTTTGGGGACATCTAGGGTCCGGATTTCCAGGGTAACATCTAAGTGGAGGCTGGGTAGTTGTTTTGGGACATCTAGGATCCGGATTTCCTGGGTAACATCTAAGTGGAGGTTGGGTGGTAGTTTGGGGGCATCTAGGATCCGGATTTCCTGAGGTAACAACGAAGTGGAGGCTGGGTAACTGGTTTTGGACATCTAGGTTCGGGATTTCCTGGGTAACAACGAAGTGGGGGCTCGGTGGTTGTCACAGGAGGCAGGTATGTGGTTGTTTGAGGACAAGCGGGGTTCTTGCTGCCAGGATAACACACAGGCCTAGGAGGTGGTGTTGGCCTTGTTACCGGGGTGGGTGGTACTACTGTCGAAATAGGAATGGAGGGTTCACCCCCGCATCGGCCTTCGCATTCACCGAAACAAATCTGAAACATTAAAGATATTATTTATGAATATGTTTAAAATGCATTATTCTCAGCATCTAAATCCATATTCATTCTTAAATGTGCCACCCACAAATTCAAACTAAAGGCTATAAAATGTTGTCTTAAATATTTAGTTATAAAGTCAACTCCATGGCCTTAGTCTGCAAGCTAACTATACCGACCGATCAGTCTCTGCATGTTAGATATGATAATACCAAAACCTGTGAATTTAGGGTGTCATGTGGTCAACACAACGAACCCTCCGGCCGTCAATATAATTTTTATAGATAGTAGCCGCTACTTAATTATTCAATTAGCTCCTTAATTGTCCTTACGAGACTGAGCTTAAATCCTCGTTTCAGACCCACCGCTTCACAGAAAAATCTGGAGGTCCCAGTAATCGAGCCAGGGACCACTGGATTTGTAGCCAGAAACTCTGACCACTAGAGCACATAGGTAGATAGACACTACACACTAATTTGATTCAAAGTTCGAACATCTAGATATCGACACAAGTATGTTTGTATTTCTATTTTAGGAAGTATAAGAGCACAGAGAGTGGTGAGAACATAACACAAGTACAGTCTAAACTAACTCTTCTTACGCTGGCAGCGCCCCACGGCACGGCAATGATCTCACAATTTTGCCTCATTACATATTTAAAAAAATAATGACTAGGGTATGACACCCGCTTCAGTGGCCGCATGGTCTATGGAGCTTCTCTCGCAGTAGACTAGACGACTGATGATGGGGAGATTGAGGTTCAAATCTCGGGTGGGTGTAGGCCTAATGAGGCTTTTTCTCAAATTGTTTTCCACTCTCCCTCTATGCAAATGAGAGTACACTTCATATAATATAACCTTAACTATAAAACCATTAGTGAATTAATACATCTGCGTACAATACGAACGGGTAGTAAGACGCGATACCAAAAGAATGTACGGTATTATCCAGTACAAATCTAGGTAAAGCGTTGGCTAGTTAATTTAATTTTTCATTTATTTGAAGTACTTAACTTGCACTTTCTGAACCGATTGAGTATATTCTTACAGGACTTATAAACTAACTAAAATTTAGAACAGGTAACACAACCAGCCCCCGACCGTTAATGTATCACTATGAAACGGGGGAAAACCTTATTTTACCAAAAATACATTTTTCGGCCATTTTGTGAATCGAACCCAGTAATCTTAGCACAGCGGACAGACACGCTATTGACTGAGCTAAGGTGTCAGCCTGTTAATTTAATGTTCCCAAATTCGATTCCATTGTCTTAACGTAATTTGCCAACATTGCCTAAATTGGCACTTACCGCCATTTATTACTGATGTGACAATTATTTTTTTCTAGAACTGTAATAAATTCATATTTCATGGTAAAAAGACTATTGCATGGTAAACAAAGTAAATTGTTACAGATATACCGAATATTTTATTTATGTTCGACCTTACTTTTTAAGTTATAAATTATGACATGATGAAATATACCTACAAACCAATATAAATGCGTATATTTTGATGTTTTCACTAACATACAGTATCTCGAATATTACATTTACCTCAATGTTGCATGTAAGGTAGACCTGCATTTTATCAGGGAACTTGAATGCAGACAAGCTTGTGTAGGCGATTAGACTGGCACCAGACTTCCCTGTCTGCTGAGTCCTTTGCCAGGTCGTAATGAGCTTCTTTTTACTGAAAAGGAAAAAACAATGTAGAATTAAATCATTAATACTTATAACTATAATTATATTTCAGCTCACACGTGTAAACAGTTTCACCGTCAAACAATATTGTTAGATGAAAAACGTACTCTTTAGGGAATTCAAATATGAAAAGAAATCAAGTGTCTTCCGGTTCATCCATGAACTAAGAAGTGACGTTTTTTTCTTACTTTTTCTACCCCCCTCCCTCACCCCACCTTCATGTAACAACCAAGTAATAGTATACATTTATTATGCCCTTATACCCCCACTCCTTTTTTCAAGATGTGTTACGTAACTTTTCACATCAAGAGTGAATATCGTTATTACATAGGGAAGGTTTTTTTAACATTAAAAGAGAGAATACAGGTGAAAACACTGACCATAATCTTATTTTTTCATCATTGGAATTTAAGTTCAAGGGTATGTAGAAAATTGTGAATCTTTTTATATTATTTTAAGTTTAATTTAAAGCATGTATTAATTGTCTTTTTTAGAACCGCATATTACTACCCGTTAGGGTTATACACCTATGTACTAATTACACCAATATGTTATGGATTATGAAAGCTTAACTTAGAGGAAATGTATCCGAATTTGCCTGGGGGCCTGCAAAACCATTTAGGAAAACAACCCTTAGTGTGCCCGACCGGGATGGAACCCCGATCTCCCCGTCTTAGTCAGTCTACCTCAACATGAGAGTAGCACGTTAGACCACGTGGCCAACGAAGCGGGTCATTTATAATTAAAAATATAGTAAAGATAAAGTGTTATTAAATATGTCAAGATTTTACGTACCATCCTGTATAAGATCTGTTTTACGTAATACTGTAATATGCCCCCTCTTCCCCTTGTGACAACCTGTATATATAAGCGCCCCCCCCCCCTCAATCCTCTTCTCAACAGCGTTACATGGTTTATAGATTAACCAACAAATATCCACATCGATGGATACAAGATCTAAGGTGTCAAATCCACAAACTACTGTTTCCAATGACTGGAAGATTGCGATTTTAATCTTAGTTGGGTGTACTTAGGGTGTTTATATTTTTTACGAAAATAGTTTTCTACCCTCCTTTCACGCAGATTTTATGTATTTTTCCTCAATTTCAGCCTTCCTTATCCCAAGCCTAGTAGTGTAAATATGAGGATAAACTTGACACCATGTACAAAATATATATATATATCCGCTGAATAACAATATTTCACGAAATACAACGTTTTACCACTTTAAGGTGGAGGAAAGGGGGGGGAGTAAAAAGCGAGTCACGGTCTGTATTATGACTGTTTTTATGGCAAAAAACCATACCTTTATGGCCAAAATAAATAAAATATAGATTCAATAAACAAGTTTAGTTACATTTTCTACAAATGGTAGTGTCAAATTTCTTGAATATTTGGAATGAGTATGGGGACATTTGAAGAGGACCTTTTTAAATAAGGAAGAAGTGTCTTGATCAAATTTTTCGATGTCTTTGACAGCCATTTTAGAACTTTTAAGATAACTGTGTGTAGAAAATGAAACTAAGATTATCATCTGAAGCAATATATGTATTTTGGACAAAAAAATTTTTTATAAGAACTGCAACAACACGGAGCTTAACCAACTTTCAATTCCACTCGAGAGATAAGGAGTACCGTAGGAAGTGATGTATGCCGTTGGTACATAATTCAATTTCTCTCGAATTATTCAAGCCAGGGTTCGCCAACCTTTAAAGATTCCGATCAAATTATAAACTTATCAAAATCCCCACGATCATCCCTCTTTTCTCCGCTATAACTTTGCTTCCCTTTCCCACTGTTTATACATCTTATATTTATTTATTCCTTAAAATCAACTTTCCTTGAAAACTTATGTCCCAACCTTTCAAGAAAAGAAAGAAAAATAGAAGAAATGAAGTGTATACTTCCATTCAAAATTACAATATTATTCACTCGGGACTGAACTATTTTATGTGGAATATAGGATGATCGTGGGTGGTGAGCACTTCCAGCATCTTATATGAGACATGCTTACATGTCATGGGTCAAGGTAAGTCTTACATCATTCAAATGTGACTTTACAATCACGAGTTAATTTTTTTTTTAATTGTTCAATCCCAAGTGAATCATCCTCTATATAATTTTCTTGGTCACAGTCAAATATGATTTGAAAGTATACTTGCGAGCTTAGACGACTCAAAAGATAAAATTTTAATAACGATGTAGTTTTTCCTACGCAATCTACCGAAAATTGCCCCGAGATTGTCCGGTTGCCGATTGATTACTGGTCTAAGGCATCACATCAGCAATAGATTGGATTCCCGATGACGGGAAGATTGGGGTTAGAAACCCGGTTGGGCCTACTGAGGGTAGGTTTTTTTTACCATATGCTATTCCACTTCACACGCAAATTTGGATATATTTCCTCCAAATCCAACCTTCCTCATACATAACACATTAGAGTAATCAGTACATCTGCCTGTGGTCCTAAAGGCTTCACTCTTGGAACCATCGGAACGTGCATTCGAGGAATCAGGTTAGGAAGACACACACACACACACACTCACATGGGACATCCCTGGTTGTCTGTTAGCTGGAGCTTGTGAGTGTCCGGGGAGTCGTAGTCTTCACCGTCGTAGGCCCAGCAGTCCCGCACCCTGATGTCGTGCTGCCTCTGTTCGTCCTTGATGTACACCAGGACGGTCAGGGTCTCGCCGATCTTGATGATCTCTTCAATAGGTGAGGTCTGTAACGAGACACACATCGCAACGGGTCAGGACGTATTACACTTGGACACAGGTATTTCATTATCAGGGCACTTTCTGGACACGCTGATTATATAAGCCCATCGGTGAGCATCGGAGTTAATACGTCACCTCAGTATAGTCTGGTTTGCCGTTGACGAGAAGGTAGAGTTTGGAATCCCAATCACCTGTAATGATGGTTACTAAATGGTTTTCTTCTATCGCCATACCAGTGAGATGGACATTACCTCCAAAATGGCTGTCAATACTAAAGTATGGATTATTGCCTACGTTTGTGTAATCCCCCTCTGTATGTCCATTCAACAATTAACTAAACCCATGGATAATGAGAGGGACGTAACCTCCAAAATGGCCGTCACTACTAAAAGTATAGATTAATATTCACGTTTGGGTATTTCACCCTCTTTATATTCATCCAACAGTCGATAAAACCCGTGGATAAGGAGATGAATATTACCTCCAAAATGGGCGTCACAACTAGAGTATAGACTAATACTCACATTTGGGTATTTCCCCCTTTGTATGTCCATCCAACAGTCAATCAAACCATTCGGCACTGGAACAGACACTACCTCCAACATGTCGACCACGAATGGCCGGAAGTGCACTCTCTTTTTGTTGCCCGTTGAGGCGCAAGAGATTTTCCGGGCCGCATCCCAAATTTCCTGTAAGAAAGCCCAAATATTTGAGGGTATTGCTTTGTCAGTTTAAGTGTAGTGAATTTGGTATTAATACTGTGGTTTCCTTCTAAAACATAAAAATAGAATATCTGTAAATTATTTTAAAAATATATTGTGCAACCACGTAATATTTTTTATAACTCTGACCGAAAATATGTTAAATAAAAATGTAGACCAATAATTGTCATCAAAATTTACTAAAATAGCACAAATTTAGTATTTCGAATTTCAAATTGTGAAATTTTATTTCTTGAGTAACGTCCAATATAAATTCCAGGACATCCTTGACAGATATTCAAGAACTTTTTAAGTCACCATGCGAAGAAAACTAAAGTTTATGTTTCTACTGGAGCAATCCTTTATTCATTTTAGCCAAAAAATCTTTTTATATAAAAACTGCAAAAACCACTGCTCCTAGCTCGAGTTCCCTACACCCCCACCTTAAGGGTCTTAAACTCTCATAAAAAAAAGGACTTCGGGATTCCCCTGGGCAAAGCCATTTCACGCAGCAAGTTGAACCGTGTAAGGTTCTCTTTAAACACAACTTGATTACGGCATTGAAAACTGCGCCTCGCGCTCTAGATCTGTCTCTCAGAAACCGCGCAAAGTGATTGGTCCACATACTCTGGGCAGAAAGAGCACATACCAGAGCAAGGTCAAGTATGACGTCACAAATATCAGTGGTTGTATGTAGTATAACTGACCTGGACGGTGTCGTCGGTCTGGATCACGATTATGTTGTCTACAGAATTGCACAGTCTGCAAGAAGACGTGGTACCGCAGTCATCCAAGGGTATCAGGAACGTGTAGGAGTTTCTGTTGCTACCTCCTTTGACGTACCTGCGTGAACAATCGTGACAGAATACCATCAGTTGCGTGCGTGATTACCTCGGGGTAAAGAGAGGGAGAAAGGTAGGGGAGGGGTTGATTCATATCAATCATTAACAACCTCAACTAATAACAAATAAACATGAGCTTCGAATATTTTATTTGATGAATAGTGCGTCAAGTGATATCATCTGCACATTCTTCCATGAGTTTGTGAAGTGCGTTAATTATGATTTAAGGATAACCAATTTATTATTATTATCTTGTGTGTGTTAAATGTGTTTTGTGAAGTATTAGTCCTATATTCATTCATTCGGTGAAGTTTATCTTTGGTTGACACCATTTTGTACCCCCATGGTATTTGTAACTTAATATTTCCTTAATTAAAGCAAGCATAAAAGAAAAATACAGCAACCTATCAATGGTAGTGTTCATGTTAAGCAAAGCTAGACGACAGACCAATGAAGATTCACTTATTTGACAATAGAAAAGGTTGTGTTTTGGTTGATAATTCTTATACAGATAGTTAATTCTTATGAAATAAGTTCGGGTGCTAGGTTTTATTTTCTTATCTTTAGTTTTAGTTCAATTTTTATACGAATAACTTTTTGTGATAGCTAGAAAAGCCACTAGACCTACTTTCACGTTGTTGTTTTTATTGTATCAAACGATTCATGGCATCACAGGCCACAAAAATAGACATCTGCGACCATCCACAAAACTAATAATGACTAACACCCAGACAATCGAGTACGGTACATGAGCTGGAATAACAACAATTCGTATATAATATTATGATAATTATTAATGATTATATAATGTCACACCTTTATGTTTTATGCCTTGAAAAATCTACATTTTAATTTGATCTAAATGAACAGTAGTAGTATTTTTTTAATATACGTATCAGTGGAAATGCGATCTAAGTGCCATTCCCATTTAGTCTGAGTGGCCTGTGAATGGAAGTTTGGGGTGAGTGTGTTGAGTAGGGTTTTAAATAAATTGTCTTCCATCTCCCCTACGCAAATTCAGGCACATTTATTCTGAAATGCTACCTAGCTCACCTCTACCTCCCTGATGTAGTTAATATAAATATAATCCTTTTAACCGGAACGAGAAGGAAAACGCGTAGCGGTAGAGTAAAAAGGATTAGTTAACATTGTTTGGAGAGGCTTAAGGAAGTTCCAACCCCTCCCCCCCCCTTTTTCCCTTCTAGCCTCTTACACTCTTTTGTATTTGTGACTGAAAACAAAACAGTGCCAATCATCACACTAATATTCAGTCATATGTTTTGGACCACTACGTTGACAGTGATACAAGGATTTTTGTTTAGAATAAAGAAGTGACTAGAAGACAAAATATTTTATTATTATAACCATCGCAAAAAATAGGGGGAAGGGGACTTGAGAATTGGATAATATACCAAGGGGGCGTCATCTGAAAAGTGTTGGGAACCATTGCTCTAGCGTCTTTATAGCAGTGTCGTCACGACGCTTCAGCGTCTTTTAGCAACTGTGGCTATTGTTTTTTAACAATATATCTTACTACCCGTTCTGGTTATACGCTTATCTACTAACTACGCCACTGGGTTGAGTAGGAGTAAGTTTGAATTTAGAGGAAGTGTACCTCCATTCGCGTGGAGAAAGAGTGGTTGGTAAAAACCACCTTCAGTACACCCGACAGAAATTCAAGCCTCGATCCCCTCGTCATCAGCAGTCTAGTCTGCTGTGAAAGTAGTGCCTTAGACTATGTGGCCACCAAAGTGGGTGTGGGTTTTGTTAATTGGCGTGCCATTCAAGAGACCTTCACGATAGTTTCCTGTCCAAACTACACTTTAACTTGTTCGATCATCCGATGTATTTGTAAAGAAGCTGTCAGACCTGACATAAAGGTTATGAAGGCCGTTGTGGGAAGGTCACATTAGCACCTCTAGACAAAGTTTGCTTCAAGAAGAGTGGGGTTGGGTGTCATCACACATTCAAGGCTCATTAAAATTATTTTATAATCACAATTAACCACGAGCCGGGTCGCAGGTCAAGATAGTTTTCGGTTTCTTTAAAGTTGTTGCTCTTGAAAAAGGTTTTTTATACTGCACATGTCCTGCTAATAGAGATTAATAATGTTTATTAATCAATGGTTATCTTATTTTGTGTGTGTCTGGTCCACCAAGATCTGTTGATAAGGAAAGTTTAAATCTAACAGAGTGAAATAACTAGCAAAAGCTGCAATCGGATTTTTATTGGGAGAACCTTATCTGACAACTAGAAAAGTTACTATATCTACTTTCATATAGTCATTCATGAGGTCATGTGATTTTCAACTGTCACTCTTGATATATATCATCTATAAGTTTCCTATAAAATAGTGAAACGTTATCAATTTTTGTTGCAAAAAAATTGTTTGTATTTTTAAAAAGACGTTTCCTAGAAAATGAGACTGTATTTGTAAGGATCGTGTATTTTATTATGGTAGGGAAGGAGCCGTGTTTAATCCTGACCAAGTACGTCGAGCGATTTGGAATAGGAGGAGTAATTTGTGGAAGAAAAAAATTGTCCCAAAATAGGTGTGATGTTAGGCTTTATAGATTATTTGAAATCTCACACTTATAGCATTATAAATTTAGGGTTTATATTAATACAGTTAAATAGTATATCTATTTTAACCATTTTATCAACGATCATATATGCAGAAATATCTGTTCGTTAATAGTATTTTAAATCAGCTTAGACTATCAACCAGTGATGTAGTCTTAAATAAATTATAGAGATAGCTGTAGTGATAAATAAAAATATTTGGGAAGTGTATCTCTAAGTTTTGACGATGGGGTAGCACTAAATGGAAATTATGCGCATTGGGAGACGACCGGGACCCTTAGAGTGGACCGGGGGTTGAGAGGGGGGGTTCCTGGTGGTAGTGGTAGGGTTTAAAAAGTTATGAAGGCAAAACATTATTTTTAGGCAATTATATTTTTCAAAAAAAAAAAAAATTATCAAACAAAATGTTGAACAAAATAAAAGATGATATAATTACATTTAATTTGAAAGTAATAGTTTTTGTATTATTTTAAACATTCTAAACTTCATAATTTTGTATAATAAATTATTCAGATTTGTTGGCCTAAGATTGGTACAGATTTAATTTTATATCAATGACTTGTATCTACCGAGGAAAGAAATACAGCGTATTATAAATATATCAGGCCTTCATGTATCTCCCCGTTTGTAGGAAGCTACATTTTTTTAAAGGGGAGTTTGATATAAAATTGTACTATACCTTTAGCCATTGAAAGTGTTTATACAGTAGTCCCATGGCTTATTTGGGGCTGACTGACAGCTCACAGCTGACAGCTAAAAGCTTTGAAAAGTTACCAGACCAAATTATGTATCCCTACGCCGAACCATATGATCTGCAAAAACATGTGTTTAGCATCTGTCACTTCTGACGATCAAAATTAAGGTATGTACCTAAATGTTGACTGTCAGAAGTCAGCTGTGAGCTGTCAGTCAGCACCAAAGAAGTCATGGGGCTACTGTACCTATATATTGCCCCGCAGTGGGGGGAGGGGGGGAGCACCAAATTACAGGAGGGTCTAGACCCCCATTTATAAGCTCTTATGTATCTCCCTCATTATATTATTGCTACCCACCCACTTCAAGGGACGCATGGTCTAAGGCGTCACTTTCGCAATAGACTAGATTGCCGATGTCGGGGAGATCGGGGTTTGTTCCTAGTTGAGTATACTAAGGGGTGTTTTTTACTAAATGGTTACCTACTCCCCCTGTACGAATATTGAGGGTACACTTTCACTAAATTCAACCTTTCTCATCCCTAAACCATTAGCGTAATTAGTACATAGGCATTTAACTGGAATGGGTAGTAAGACGTGGTGATAAAAAGAATTACTGCTACCTAATATAAGAAAAGCTAGTATGGAGACTAAAGGTAAAAATATACATTTTGCGAATGTGTAGTTGATTTGTGATTGTCTTGTTATCATATTAAAAGGAGCAGGGCAACCTCGAGCTAACCTCTTAAGAGGGCCCTACGATTAGAGTAAACTTCAACGCTGTAATTATTCCCCCCGGCCTTGCCCTTATATCGAAGGCCATGTTCGGGCTAAGTCACGCGATCTACGAGAACAGCCTGGAAATAATAGCCACAGGGTGGTCAATAAACATTTCCTGTTAATATTATTATTATTATTAGCACCGTGTTTTACTACCCGTTCGGGTTATACGCAATTACGCTAATGTGTAATGGTAGGGTGAATGCGATATGAAATGTAGGACCTAGAGTTTAACGTGGGATCCGAACCATGGGGGAGGCCTGGTATTCCACACATTCACAAGTTGTGATTAATACACGTCTTGTCAGAAGTGAAGGAAGGTTTTATTTCCGGTTATTGATAGGAATGACCGCATGAATAGTCTAGTGAGTAATGTTTAACGAATATGGTACGCGTACCCCTAGGGGTACGTTAAGGATTGCATGGGGTACACAATACACCACTGCGTTTTATTTATCATCAAATAGTTTTTAATAATATTAAGTCCGATGAAAAAAATTAACGCGTATTTTGATGAGATGTTATCGACATTTACTATGCTATATTTCCCTCTCTGTCGCGGATTTATTTAAATTATCACAAAAATGTTATATACACTTTGGAACGACCAATTTTATATATCAACTTTGACATTTTATTAAAATTTGGCGATACCAACGCTAACGCACTTGTGTTGAGCTCGACTGCTGAGGACGGGGAGATCGAGGTTCGAATCTCGGTCGGGTGAACTGGGGGTGGTTTTTCCTAAATGGTTTTCCACTCTCCCTCCACGCAAATGCGGGTTCACTTCCTCTAATTGAACCTTCCCAATTACTAATCCATTAGAGTAATTAGTACTTAAAGAGCGCATAGCCCGAACGAGTAGTAAGACGCGGTGCTAAATAATAATATATTGGGTAGGACATGGCCCCAAAAGTTGTACACGACTGAAGATAGTTTATAAAACACTGGTGTAGTGGACACTATATAAAAAGGTCTTGGTTCGATTAGAGCTCCAGACTGAGTGCATCTAAAAATGGTATTTACAATTTGTGGAGTCACATCTTCTTACAACATTGAATTTGTTTCTAATACGTCCTCTCCATTCTGTTCGCATTGATTAGATAGTCTTACCGTAATGTCAAATTGTGATAGTTTTACATCAGAACAAGGATTTATTTTTTCATTAGAAATAGAAACATTATACAAAACTATCTGCTTTTAAACACAATAATATTTTGACAATATGCTTACCTATCAGATAAATATAGCTAGGATTTTTTTTATCACTGTCTCTTACTACCGATTAGGGCTTTACGCAAAAGTAGTAATTACGCTAATGTCTTAGGGATGATGAAGAGTGAATTTAGAAGAAGTGTATCTGCATTTTATTGGAGGGATAGTGGAAAACAATTTTTAAGCCAGTCTCAATACACCCAACCGGGATTCAAACCATGATCTCCATGTGGTTGGCTGTCTAATAAATTGGGAGAGTGACTCCTTAGGCCACGTGGCCACTGAAGCAGGTTGATATCATTAAGTATATAGATGATTTATCAATCATTAATATAATTGCCCAACAGGTACAAATATTTTATTAATAAAATGTGTAATTTGATGTTATTTTAACAGACCATTCATACATTTTAACACTTATAATCAAACAGTGCAGACAAAAAGAATAGGGTCTATATTTATTAGTTATTATATTTTGGTTAGAAATTAATTTTATATGAATTTACCTAATAAAATTAAAAATAAGTATTTTACTATGAAAAACTGATTGTCCGATTTCTTAATGTATCGTGAAGAAAAGTATGCACGAAAAAGTATTTTGATACTTTTTCTGGAATAAGCGTAATCTTGTTTCGATATTCCCGGTTTATCGATCGTGAGGTGGTCTCTTAAGGCAGCCGCCTCGGTCAGAGAGAAATTATCAATCGTTGTTAGACCACATGGCTATAAATACATGAAGGGGAGCTTGAGGTTCTAATCTCAGCTTGGTGTACTAAGGTTTATTTTTCAAATGGGTTTCCCACTCTCCCTCTACGCAAATGTAGGTACACTTCCTCTAAATATAACATACCTAATCCCTAAAACCATTAGGCCTAGCGTAATTAGTACATAAGTGTATAGCCCGAATGGGTAGTAAGACGTGGTGCTCAAAGAAGGTACCATTTGAAAAAAATTCAAGACACTCTTGTATATATACCCTTAAGACATCCCGCCCATTCAAAGGATGCCAAGTCCTGGGTATCCTTCCATGGCAACAAGCCCATGTTTCAAACCCAGGCGTGGTTTCAGATAGCATCTTAACCTCAGAACACGCAGGGTGACCTTGACATTTCGCAACGCTTGTCTATTAGAATCCGCATTCATCGCCGACCCCAACCATTGGTCAACCGAAGTGAAAGGACAACTTTTTTTTTGTTTGTTTTCCTTGCCTTCTTTTCATTCCTTGGTAACAAACGCAGGATGTTTCGTGGTTTGTTAGATGAAAATGGTGATGTTGATGATTATAATGATCTTTGTCAGATAAAGAAGGGAAGGACTTTGAATGCTATTAATGCGTGGGGGAACTTGTTGGCAATGGAGACCACAGTTTAAACACTAAACTTTTTTTTATCTTAAGTCTAAGAGGATGTTGGCATGACTCTTGTTTTAAAGGTCTTTGGTATTATTTGTGGAAGGTAGTTTATTAAATTTATGCTTAATGGCTTGTAGCTGTAGGTTCATTGTTTAATAAATACGAATAAAGACTGCTTAATAAATCAAACATGTAATGACGTAATATATCAGGAACCAAAGTATCATAAATATGTATTTTAATTTTTACTCATTTGACATTATTATTGTGACATTATGATTGTACTTGTCAAATTAAGTTTTGCTTAATCCAGAGCCACCCTTAGCAGACGGGAACACTGAGAAATCTTCGTTTGAGGGACCCCAAGCTATCTGCCTCCCCGCCCCCCCACCTCCCTCCACCCAATCTCTCAAAAAGAAAATTAAAAAATAATATTAAAGCGTTTACAGTAGATTTAACCTACATACCACCAGTTTTCGCCCCTATAAGGTGTCAGGAAATGCGCTAAAAGGTAAATCACATGGATAATTACTGAGAGAAGTCATGTTTATATATAAGAGTTTATCTATCCCCAGTTCAGCCAGTTAGACTTTCTTCAGCAACGAATTTGATCTGTTTAGCAGTAAGATAGAATTATTCAGCAATTTAGAAAATCGTACAACTACAAAGAAAGCTGTACAAATTAAAGTTATGTTTCACTTGACTTCTAAAATTGTGACATTAGTTTCTTCAGAAAACATTTACCATTCCGTTTTGAATTTTTTTTAACCTCATGCCCCGTGTCCTGATTACACATCTGACCATTTCCAAGTATTTTTCTCTGTATAGTTAAATAGAATAAACCATTCTAAATGGCTCTGTGTGGGCTTAGGAATAGGCCCTTACATCTAACTACACGTCCCGGCTATCTACATTTAGCTAAACTTTTTTTAAATTATCACGTCAGGATACCCACATATAATAATTACTTTATTGGTGTTGGGATGAGGAAGGAAGCATTTTAGAGGTAACTTATTCCCATTTAAATTAAAGGAGAGTGGGAAACCATTTAGGAAAAACCACCTTCAGTAGACCTGACCGAGATTCGAATCTTGATTTTCCCAGTCATCAGTAGGACAATCTAACGCGAGACTGAAGTTTTGAACCATTCGTCCACGTAAATGTATCCGAATTTGTTTGAAAAGCGATAGTAGTTAACCATTTATAAAAAAAAATCTCAATTTACTGGACCTGTATTCTAGACCTGGCCTCTCAATCATTGGTATATTTACTATATTAGATTATCTTGATATTTAGTACGTGTACCTACCGTTGAAGTTGACTAGTTGTCCGTTTATCTAAAATCCTCCAATAACCAATATTAATTTGTTCTACATTTTTGAGTTAGTACTTCTTTATGTTCAAGTGGTTAGCGTTGTCTATCAACGGGTTCCTTCTGTTAGCCAATTAACAAAATTTCTAAGACCCATTTCGGTGACCACGTGGTCTAAGGCACTACTCTCGTGTCAGACTAGACAACCGATGGTGAGAAGATCGAGGTTCAAATCTTGGTCGGGTATACTGAGGTGTTTTTTTTAAAAGTAGTTTTCCATTCTTCTTCCAATCAAATGCGGGTGCACTTCCTATAAATAAAGCCTTACTCATCCCTAAAACCACTAGCTTAATTAGTGCAAAAGTGTATAACCCGAACGGTTAGTAAGACGCACGATTCTAAAAAAAAAAGTGAATTATAAGGTTGCCTAATTGTCTAACAGATGGAAGCAATGTTTCAATTTGAGCTAAAATTGCATATTCCCCCCTTTTCCCCTGTACCCTTCAAATTATCTAATGTACCCAACCTGGATTAGAACCCGTCTAGCACCTACGCGATCACAAGATTCAAACACTCCATCGCAGAATCAACAGTGCCCGGGTGAAAACGCGCTGTTGCCACATCGCAATTAACACG
Organism: Timema californicum; assembly: GCA_902141385.1. NCBI lineage: Eukaryota > Metazoa > Arthropoda > Insecta > Phasmatodea > Timematidae > Timema > Timema californicum. Next base: position 137,835 of record CABFOW010000623.1, read on the forward strand.
CATTATCTCGCACGTGTGAGTATGTGATGGCCGAGTGCGTGTTCCACAGTTAACCACGCATACCTTATTAGGTGTTTATTTACAATTCGAGCGAACCAGCTGAGTTAAGACGGCGGGCGAGAACGGCTCTGGCCAGACAAGTGTTGCAGCTGTTAGCACACAATCTCCTGTCACAAGTAGGACAAGGATAATGTGATTCACAAGTAGTCATCGAGATTATTTGCTTTGAGAGACAGCTCTTCGTCAGGATTGATATAATACATCCAGTTTTCATATGAACAACCTTATAATACAGCTATAAAAGTTACTATAGTCCAATTTTCAAATATAAAGCCTTATCTGACAGTTATAAAAGTTACTATAGTTCAATTTGCATGGTAATGGTCCTATCTGACAGCTAGAAAAACTGTCTTCAGTCTAATTTTCATTGCAAGAGCCTTATCTGACAGCTAGAAAAGTGTCTATAGTCCAATTTTACAAGTAAAAGTCTTATATGAGTGCTAGAAAATGTACAAGATCTACTTTTAATCATTCCATATAACAGGTCATGTGATCTGTAGTTGCCCCTTTTGAATTATAATATAAATACCAATGAAATCACATTGATAGTATAGTAAAATGTTATCAATTTCTCTGTAAAAATATATTAATATCATCTAAAAATTCTTCCTATGAAAAGTTAACTATTTTTATCGCCTCCCTGCCAATATTTTTGCTCTGAAACTTACGATTTTTCTGGGCAATACGCATTTTTACTACACTCATGGGCTAGGAGTGATTAAAGTAACGTAGAAAATAAATGTACCTTAATTTGCATGGTAAGAGAGTGAAAAAACATTTTGGTAAAGGCGACCTGGTGGTCTAGGGGTAAGGTGTCAGACTTCTATGCTGGCGGCCGGGGTTCAATCCCCAGTCCCGGCACAGATTTATCTGATTTCCAAACCCTTCCTTCAACTCTGACAAGATGTGTATTAATCACAGCTTGTGAATGTGAGGAATGCCAGGCCCCCACCGTGGTTCGGATTCCACGTTAAACTGTAGGTCCTTCATTTGATCTCACAATCACCCTTCCATTACACATTAGCGTAAGTGCGTATAACCCGAACGGGTAGTAAGACGCGGTGCTAATAATAATAATAATAATTTTGGTAAAAAAAAATTACTCACTTCCCCCACTCGAAATTCAAACACCAGGCTACACACCAATGGTAGCCAAGAGCTAGTCAAGTTTTTATTTTTTATTTGATACATTCAAGCACCATATAAAATGAGTACGTCAACACAAATTTAAAACTCTGCTCATGAGTTATGATATATAATAACTACTTGTTAAAAGAAGTTTGACGAAGTCACGAAAAACAGTAAAAAGTGTATTTAATATTTATAAGTAACCCGTTAAAGTATCCTGAACGAGGCCTATTTTGTATGTTTGAATACATTGCAGGTATTTCATTAAATATTTGCTAATTATTTTTACCATGGTATATAAATTGAACTTTCCAGATATAAATATTAAATCAGAAAAATACTCACAAACTTAATTGACTTAAGGAATACCAGTTATGGGAAGTAATTTTGCTGTTTTTTAGAGAACTTTTATTGGTCAAAATAAATCAAATAATTCGCCAGTAGAAACAAAGAGTTTAATTTTCTTCACGTGGTAATATCAACAGTTGTTGAATATCTATCAAGGGTGTCCTGTAGTTTAATAATAACTTTTTCTCTTTATTTAAAGGTTTTTCGTCTAATGCCGCTATACTCATGACAGATATCCAACAACTATTGATATAACCAAGTGAAGAATATTATTATTATTATTATTATTATTATTATTATTATTATTATTAGCACCGCGTCTTACTACCCGTTCGGGTTATACGCACTTACGCTAATGTGTAATGGTAGGGTGATTGTGAGATGAAATGAAGGACCTATAGTTTAACGTGGGATCCGAACCACGGTGGAGGCCTGGCATTCCCCACATTCCCAAGATGTCTTGTCAGAGGTGAAGGAAGAGTTTGGTAATCAGATAAATCTTTGCCGGGACCTAGGATTGAACCCCGGCCGCCAGCATAGAAGTCTGACACCTTACCCCTAGACCTCCAGGTCACCGACGTGAAGAATATTAAATTCTATGTATTTCTGGAGCAATACATTTATTTATTTTGGTTTAAAAAATGTTTTGTTCTAAAAACTCAAAAACATTTCCTTTAACTTGCGTCATCTACACTTCCACATTAATTGGTGGCCAGAGGACTGGCCTGTGACGTATCTAGATTTTGTTTCCAAACGCCGTGTATTACTATCCGTTTGAGCTATACGTATATTTACTAATTAGGATAATGTGTTTTAGGGATGAGGAAGATTGAATTTAGTGAAAGTGTAGTCGCATTTTTTGTGTGGAGGAAGAGACTAAAACAATTGCTAGGAAAAACACCCTCAATACAACTGATCGGGATTCCAACCCGGATCTCCCCGTCATTGGTAGTCCGGTATATAGCAAAAGCTGGGCTTAAGACAGCGTTACGCCACAGGCGGCTTAGTAGCATCATCAGAAAGACGCGCCCATTATTACTTAAGATGCTCAACATGTCATAACTAACTCTTTGACGATCTCAAACTGTTTGTGTTTTGTTTAGATAAGTGTTACTGCCTATACCTGCTGACCTATGAAGAAGATTCCGTTCAAGTATTTATTGGTGTTGACAAAAAACCAAAAAAAAGAGAGTTGTTTATCTTACGCGAAAGAAATAATATTGGTTTATGGAACCCAATGTTGTGCAAAGATAACGCATGGTATTCGAAGCTCTTATATTAACCTCTCCCCTCGCTAACACGTGTGCACTTACTTTGAAAAAAAAAAATCTCTAAGTCACAGATAAATCACTGGTAGCCATAATTTTTAAAGAAATATATATTTTTTTAAATTTGTACGATACAATAATACATTCCTAATCATTTAGTCTTGTAATTATTAGCAACCAGATTTGAAATCAAATTACCCTAAAAAACAAGTTTCTTCACACAAAAACATTTTTTATAATCATATTAAACAACCTTCATAAGTAAATTTTAAACTGTTAAAGCCATTGAACCTTTTTGGGGGGATCAACATTGATATAATTGTATTAATACATAAAAATTGTTTAAGAGTTTAGTGCACCTTTTAAATGCAAAAAAAAAAAGTTTATTCCTATCTTAATCAGACTGCACTTTACTACACCAGGGTTAAGTTAGTAGCAGTGCTACCCATTGAGCCACGGGTCTAAGGTTCGATTACCAGTATGGCCAAAAATTGAATAATAATTAGTAAAATCATTTAGGAAAAATACATTCTCAGTACAACCCTAGCCTCCTTGTCAATGTTGAGCCAGGCGAAGTTAGACCCCTAATATGCGTGTTCACCGATGTGCGCAAATTGGTTTTATAAGTCATCTGATGATATATTAACTTGCGTGTATTTATAAAATTAAAGTTAAATAACTCTTCCCCAACACTTCTTCAAAGTCCCAATTTTGACTGGGTATACTGAGGATTTTTTTTTTCATAAATGGTTTTCTATTCTCTCTACACAAACATGCCGATCTCACGGGCCTTGGGGCGAAGAGCTTACGTTCAGGACCCAATGATCATTGGTTCAAACCCAGCCAGGGCCGACGGATTTTTCTTGAGAGATAAAAATCAGTAGCACAACTTCCTTCGTAGGGGAAGTCCAGCCGTCAGTTCCATGACAAATGTTGCAAGTAAAATAACACTGGAAGTTATGTGAAAATATCTTACTAGGCAAAATTAGTGGGCCCTTTCGCTCTCGCTCATAGAAACTCTCGTGTGCTGATATAATCAGTCGGTTCCGAAAGTGTATTTTAAATAGGGGGAACATGTAAATACAGAAACACTTCCTTTAGAGTTAATGTTCCTCATCTATACCTCATCCGCAGACTGGCTGGATGGGTAGTAAGATGCGGAGAAAAGGAACTAAATAGCCACCTTCCCCCTACAACTTCACCATATCCCTTTCCCGCTGCCTAAATGAATAATTATAAAAGCTCAACTTTCCGATTAAAAAATTATATGTATTTGCTATCGAAATCATTTTGTAGCCTGGATTAGTGTAGGACAAGCTGTTACACCTTAAATTTACAAATGCATGCCTATGAATCATCGTAAAAATCTAAGTATTTTGGACACTTCAGAGGATTCCTTTTTATTCTACTTTTACTATTCTGGTACACCTTAACTTTGAGCTAGAACAAATAAAGACATTTTAAATAAATGCCTGTGAACTATCACACGAACCTAAGTTGGTTGTAGGCCTACAGTACATGGATCTAATTTATTCCAATACTACTTTTCTGGTGTAGGTCTGTTTCGTAATAACAAAACAAGTTATCGTCAGACGAGTTATACAAAATACATAAAACATCTCCCGAGCTAAAGGTCGAATCATCTACACTATGTATCTGTTGATTTATATCTCTATAGAGCCTGCGGCTGATCTAACCTAAAGAACTGGTCCAAGAACAGGTATGTCTATAACAGGATCATTAATATTTACGCACTTTTGATCAACCGGAGGAGTCAGCTCGGAACTAACCGGACGGAGGAGACCGGGTCTAGAAGAATCCTCAAAGAAGATGCGCTGAAAGTGGTTTTATATCCTCTTTACAGAAGAATGATAATATATATTATTACACGTAACGTCTTCACTATTTGCATGATATGACCTTAAGAGCCCGTTTCATTCCCCAGATAACATCTAGCCTAGGTAGGTAATAGAGCTCGAACCAAACTTCTTAAGAGCCCGTTATCATTCCCCAGATAACATCTAGCCTAGGTAGGTAATAGAGCTCGAACAAAACTTCTTAAGAGCCCGTTTCATTCCCCAGATAGCATATAGCTTAGGTAGGTAGTACAGCTCGAACCAAACTTCTTAAGAGCCCATCTCATCCCCCACTCCCCTCTAACCCTTCCATCCCCAAAAATATTAAAATATACAAATTTGTTAAGTAATCAGGTGTGTAATTGTTTTCTGTGCTATAAGTCTCGTGTTTGACTCTCAGACATAGCAAGATAATGTGGGATTAGTGAGAATGGGGCTTAACCCTACATAATAATTGATTACCGTCTTTGAGTTTTTGTTTCTTAGTATTTTCCTGAGATAATATTTTTTTAATCACGTGCTTATATAATCCATCCAGTCTAACTATATTTCTTAAACTTTCAATGGAAATATTATAAAACCTACACTACACCATTTAAGAGCGTGTGTCACATTCCAATAAACTCTGTCGGCTAGAAATCGTAGATTTACACGAACACTATTGCACGCGAATAGGTCCTGATTAAACATTAGGAGATAAAAAGTTTATTGAAGCTCCTAATATTGAAAATTGTTGTAATATTTAACGATATTTGAATAAAAACTGCATTTAAGGGGCTGTTTTTGACCATTTAAAATGGCTTCACAGATAAGCATTGTTCACAAATCGTCATTCTGTAATAATAAGGACCTAATGTAGTTATTAAGAAGAAACCTTGTCGCTTTGTCCCCCATCGTCACCGGGAAAATTTCGAGTATTCATTCAAATGTGAATGCACTGCACATATTTCTGGCGTATCGCAGGTCTTTTCTTTCCCTTTTACTCCCATACCTTGCGCGAGCCGGGAGCTGAGTTGGGCCTGCTATGATGAACGCTCTTAAAGCTATAATTAAGGAATTTGTATTCAGTTATTTTGTTATTACTAAATAGAAACAAGTTTGCAGATTTTGATCTAATAATATTTTATCTACACGCATTGTTAGGCACGCAGACTAAATGTCAAACTCATATAGTCTGGTTTGCCGGTGAATGGGAGCTTCAGGTTTGAATTCCGGTTGGGTGTAATAAGGCATTTCTTCCACTAGTAGTTACAAAATTGGATTATCTTCTCTTATAACCGAACAAATCCTCTTTGTGTGAATGGTTTTCTACTCTACCATCACGCTTAGTCGGATACATTTTCTCAATATAACACATTTCTCATTTCCTTCCTATTATTGTTATTACATGCAGGTAGGCCGAATATAAAGTGAAAAACCACAAGGAATGATATTTTTGTTTTACTTTATCTCAAAAGTTAAGATAACGACAGCAAAAGAATTCAAATCTGGACCTCCCTGTCAACAGAAAATTTTGTGCGATGCGATTACAACGCCCTGGATTCCACGGCCATCGGTGTGGGTTATATTAAATTTAACTACATGTAGAATGTGGGGAATGCCAGGCCTCCACCGTGGTTCGGATTCCACGTTAAACTGTAGGTCCTCCATTTCATCTCACAATCAACCCTACCATTACACCTTAGCGTAAGTGCGTATAACCCGAACGGGTTGTAAGACGCGATGCTAATAATAATAATAACTACATGTACACCCGCGTTGGTGTCCACATGGTATAACGCACTAATTTCGTGTTAGGCTAGATTTCCGAAAACAGGAATATTGGGCTTCGACCCCGCTAAGGTACACTGAGGGTGATTTTCCCTCAATGGTTTTACACACACCTTCCACGCTAATGTGGGTGCATTTCCTCTCAAATTAAGCCTTTATAATCTCTAACCTATTAGTGTAACTATTACATAGGCGTATAACCCTAACGGGTAGTAACGGGTGATAAGAAAAACTAAATGGAATAAATAAAGGAGTGTCTTTGGATGCTGTTAAGCCAAAGAAGCAGTTGGTCGTGTTTGAAATATTAGTCAATTAAATCTTATATTTTAAAGTTTTCTTAAAGTATCGGTATTGTTAATTTTAAAATAGAATAACATAAAGATGCCATTAGAAGAACGCCCATCTTTGAATAATAGTCGATTAACGAACACCGAACACTTATATCGTTAGTGTTTATTACTTGGCTAGCTAGAGCCATTAGTGAAGCAGAGAACAGATTAACGCAATCTGGAAGAACATTGGCTTCCATTTATTCATAAACATCAGAGGAATAAATTAAAATATTAATTAGTCTCAAGAGAAGATGGTACGTGTATAATACGATAGAGCAGTACACACACGCACGCACAAACGCACACTCAAAGGGGCTATTAATAGAGTTGGTTTGAATCCACTATTTTACGAATCTGAATCTCTAATTCGAATCAACGCACAAACGCACACTCAAAGGGGCTATTAATAGAGTTGGGTTGAATCCACTATTTTACGAATCTGAATCTCTAATTCGAATCTACAATTTATTTTCAAATATTGAATCTCAAATCCGAATCTTGTTATAATTATAAACATAAAATATACACGCTTTACTTGCCGTGGGCTTTACCGTGTTACTGTGGCAGTAGACTAGACTGCCGAAGGTCGAGGTTCCAAACTAGATCGGGTGTACTGAGGGTTATTTTACCAAAATAGTTTTCAACTATACTTCCACGCAAATGCAGGTACACTTCCTATAAGTATAAACTTTACTATCCTTAAAACCAGTAGAATAATTAATCCATAAACGTACAACCCGAGCGGGTAGTTATAAGACGTGGTGCTAAAATAAAAATTGGATATATAAATATAGTAAAATAATATGAAACGCAAATAGTAAATAAACGCTAACATTATTTCTTATAATTAATTCATTACAACTTTCATAAATTCAGTTAAGTGTTAAATTACTGGTCTGGGGCTTGGTTGTTAAGTTCATCCTATAATAATTATATAACATAATAATTATGTTGTCACCAAGCAGTATTAATGCTCTGAAACAAATTTCACTTGAAAAATTTCAAAAAAATTCAAGGATTTGAGTCTCGAATTCGAACTTTTCTCGGATCCTCTAATCTTGAATATCCTTAAGGATTTAAGGGCCCATCCCTAGTTGTTAACTTTCAAAGATCACTGGTACTGAAAATGGGTTCTCGGTTCAGGTGAATCTAAATTTTTGTAAAGGAGATGGTATACACATCCCTTAAAAACTCATGCTTGATTCTGACTTAGGAAGATATGGTTTAAATCCCCTAAAATTCAGTCCCCAACCGTTAAACTTGAAAGCGTAAACCAATATTTCACCAATAATAACTTTTACGCCCATGTCGGGAATCAAACCCGGTACCCATAGATCAGTAGGCTTACAAGCTACCGACTGAGCTAAGATGTTGAATATATAGAATATGTAATATAAATATATTTATGTATATTATCTATACATATATGTGTATATATAATGTATTTAATACATATTACTTTATGTATAATATATACAGTAATATTTACTGTAAGTGGGTCTGGCCCACTGAAGGAGCTGACTGTTAACACGCCAGAATAATGAAAGACTCGTCTGATGACACAAACCCGTCTTCGCTCCAACAAGAACCACTTCTCCAGTCTTCGGCTCCGAGAGAATATAATGAGTGGGCAGAGGTGGTTATATTTTATATCCAGGTTGTTGTTTTTTTTAAATATATTGTAACGGGGAAGATGAGGGAGACGGCCTTGGGTTTCCATCTCAAGGACTACACGTGTCCCTCCAAGGAGAGAAGATAAGGTGGGGACTAGAGGGGGATAGAAACAGGTGGACTCGACAGTGTTGCCATTAACTTGTGAAGAATAAAGCAGAGATATAGGGGCCAAGATGAAGAATCAAACAAATTATTTAAAAAGTGTTGGAAGGGATCTAGTATTTAAGATAATATTTTTGCAGTATTTATAGCAAAAAAAACATTCATATATATCAATGAATTTTTGCACCAAAACGAATTATACAATGCTATTTATCATGTCGAACAAATCAAAGATATGAATTTTAAACAAAATCATTAGAGAAATTTTCAAAAATTTTGAATTAAAAAAAAACATTTACTGATCAGTAAGCTAGAAGGCCTGAGGGGGAAAAAACAGTTTTGTGCTATACTCTTTCAATATATAAATATCAAGTTTGAAGAAAATCTATCAAACCATCTTGAATCCGTGACCAGGGACCAATAGATAGACAGACAGACATGGAGACAGAGATAATTGTACAATCCATTTTTTTTTTAGGTTATTGTTCATGTAGAACGTAAAAAAAGTCATAATTTCTAGAGTGACTTGTTTTCACGATCAAAATATTTTATTTTAATATGAAAAAGTAAAAAATTCTTTATCTATTATAAATTGAAGGGTAGAAGGGGAAAAATTCACACCACACAATTTTTATGACAACGAATTTTATATCTCGAACCTCAGTAATGGTCCAATAAATACAAATATTTATTGATTTAAATATGTCACAGACCTCTTTTTAACAATGTCAAATGTATTAAAAAGATCTTTTGATTGTCTAACAGATGACAGAATTAACTCAATTTAGAGTTAAAAAAAGTGACTTTCCCCCTTTTCCCTTGTACCCTCCAATTAAATACTGTTCCAGAAGATATGTCTAGTTTAATTATCCACGCATAGTAATATCAAGAGTTGTGAAATAGTTGTGGGAATTGTGGAATTTGATGATAATTTTTTTGTCTCTTCACCAAAAATGTTCTCAAATGATCATGACAGATATTCAAGAATTGTTAGTGTTACTTTTTTTACATTTATTTTTGTTTCCAGACTGTGGTCTGGGTCAGTTTTTTTATTAAAACCATATATTTTCCACTACCGGCTTGCTAGGCCTGTCGTAACTTCCTATGCCTTACAGTCTATCTTAAGACTAGGATGGGCACAGAATCCAGTCCCCGGCAGTTAATTCATCACTGTGAAAGTGTAAATCCACAATTCACCAATGATAAATTATTTGGCCATGCCAGTAAACGAACCCTGGACCCTTAGCTCAGTAGACAGACACGCGGCCGACTGAGATAAGGTTTCGTATTGTTAATATTACTATGTTTGGGAAATTAAACTAAATATATATATACTGAAGAATCGGATGTTAACGACTAGCTTAATGGAGCACAGAGATGAGGAATAAAATGATGAAATGTTGCATATGAAGTATCACTTTGTCTGAAGCTGAAATATGGGCGCTGAAGAAAATTGAGAAGAACTATTTTGAAATTTTTCAAATGTATGGCTGGAGGAAAATAAATACGATAAAACATATTTTTTATTAATATGCTTTAGTATAAGACTAATTACTTTGCTTATCTAATCTAACTAAAATCGGTAAGAAGAGCGAACTTTAATAAATCATAACCGCGTTTAGAAGAATAGATAACAAGTAGTCTTATTGTGTGGAGAAAAAACCCATCCCAAGTGTAGTCAGCCATGATCGAATCCAGAATCCCTAATCAGTGCTAACAACTAACCTAAAACTACCGATGATTTAGATATATGTCTGTCTGTATGTCAGGACGGCTAGTCATAAACTCCTAGCCAGTTCAAAGATCGTCTCTGCCAACCTAAAAAAAAAAATCACCTTGGAATTTCCTTTTTAATTCAGCCAAATCGTTAAAACCGTAAATTATTTCCCAAATGGTAGTTGGCTTGAACCGCCTTTAGAACTGCCAAATTATTGAATTATGCAGCTACCAATTTGTGTGAGTCAAATGTTTAAAACAACTCAAACTATGTAGAATTAGCTTCAAGGCAACGTGAAAGAGAGAGAAAAAAACCATTACACTACCAGATTACAATAAACAAAAGGATAAATAACCATTAGCCTTTCAAAAACGATTCTTACCACATAGTTTTTTTTAACCTTTGAAAATATATAATTATGCACACAGGTTATAATCGTGGAGTACATTTTGGCTCGATCTTACTCATAGTGACAAAATGGTTGGAGGTATTTAGCTAGAACAGATATAGAGTACTATGGTTCGATTCCAGATAGTGCTGACTAAGATATTAGTATAAATTTTTTTAAAGGCATTTTAGAATATAAATATTAGTTTTATGGACAACGTTGATAACACTTTACTTATTTATTAATGTTATCTTATAGGTAGATGATTGACACTATTTCCCAAACGTAGCAGCTTAAGCTCACATGAATTGACGTATGAATACATTAAAGTACATGTAGTAGTTTTTCTAGCTGTAAGATAAGTCTCTTCCTAGGAAAATTGGAATGTTTCATCTAGATACGGGCTTGTCCTACTCAATTAGTGAATATACACCGACAAGGGGATGTACTTTTGGGCATACTGTTCTCGGGTAAGTTAGATTATAAGTCATGTGTTGATGTGAGTTTAGAAAGTGCATCTAATCTAACCATCTCATTGGGGCTATTTGTGGAATATATGGATATATTAATTACAAAATTATCTCGATATAATAAAATGATATTAAATTTAACTAATATTGTCATTAGAAATTACTGTAAAATGGTTTAAGAGACCAGTATTTTATTCTGTCCATCTAATGTATTATTATATTTTATTAAGATAATTCAATAAATAAAAGAGTTAACTAATGGGTAATCTTAATTTACTTACTCTGTGGCATTTATTAACTCAGTTCATTGCCGCACTTACAAAAATACTTGATATACTGTAATTAGTATTAATCTTTGATTTGTTCTACACATTTTTTGAACACTGACCAAAAAATAAACCTGTCTGGTTAAAGAAAGAAATTGATTCATAGTTCCTGTTATATATATTTTCTTTTTTATTATGCAAGATACAGAATGTTTTCACTTACCAAACTTCTTTGGTAGTTAAAAAAAAATTAGAACCGCGTCTTACTACTCATTTGTGTAATACGCTTAAGTACTAATTACGCTAATGGTTTAGGAATAGGGAAATTTGAATTTAGAGGAAGGGACCCTCTTTCGCGGGGAGGGAGAGTGGAAAGCCATTTAGGATAAACTACCTTAAGTTCACCCGAGTGAGATTAGAACCTCGATCTCCTCGTCCTCGACAGTCTAGCTCAACACGAATCTAGTGCGTTAACTAACTACGCCACCGAGACGGGCTCTTTTAGAGTATGCATATACTTGTATAAATCGAAGGTTAAACACTTTTAGGTTAGTAGTTCATAGACGTTAATGATTTTGATATTGTCCTAACCTGTATGCTCTTCCTTGTCTCCGGCATGGAAACTAGATACTAGTCACGCGAAGAGATGGAGGACCGGAGTTTAAGTGGTATCGAAGGATGCAGTACAAATGTTGGAAGCTTACACAGCTACGCTCAGGGGTTAGGGCTTCTATCTTACTACCTAATAATATTTGACTAGATTATAAATTGCACCGGTGGGCATAAGTACAGAGGCGTGAGTCTCATTTTGTTTGATTTGCCTGTGAACGGGAGATTTGAGCTGAAATCCAGGACGGTTATGTGATTTACTAAATGTTATATCCACTTTATCTTAACGCAAATACTGGTATAATCTTTCCCAAAAATGTATAAATCCCAACGCCTTGCATCACTGGCCACATGATCTAACGCGTCACTCTCATGTTGGATAGGATTGTTGGTGACGGGGAGATAGAGGTGCTAAAAAAAAACTTAAACCCGAGATTGATTTCCACGCAAGAAATTCTATTCATGCGGTTAAGGAAATTAGCAAACTTAACTGTATTGGCCTTTACGTAATTATTTGCGCTTCTTTATTTAACTCAAGGATATCTGATGCAGCATCTGTTTGGGTTCTTAAGATGTGAGGTATGCGGATATTTCACAAACAAGTGTTAATAATTATTTTTTTAAAAAACCTTTCACTCTTAGGCCAAGGTAGTATTCTAATAGCGTTTTTTTAAATATTCACAAATGACACAGGCATTTGTAACATTTTTAGATTATTAGTTATATTCATAGTGATTTAGTAATGAGAATTATAATGATACTAATTAATTATTCACTTATAATCAGATCCTTTTGTTATTGTTTATTGGGTGTTCCTTGAATAATTAATTAGTATCTTTAGATTATGTTTCGTACTTAATTTTGAATTAACTAAGAATATATATAGAGCAATTATAAACTTTCATTAAAGTTATAATTAATTGTATATATCGGTCTAGGGGTAAGGTGTCAGACTTCTATGCTGGCGGCCGGGGTTCGATCCTCGGTCCCGGCAAAGATTTATCTGATTACCAAACCCTTCCTTCACCTCTGACAAGACATCTTGTGAATGTGGGGAATGCCAGGCCTCCACCGTGGTTCGGATTCCACGTTAAACTGTAGGTCCTTCATTTCATCTCACAATCACCCTACCATTACACTTTAGCGTAAGTGCATACAACCCGAACGGTTAGTAAGACGCGGTGCTAATAATAATAATAATAATAATAATAATAATAATAATAATAATAATTTTATATATATTTAAAAATCACATGTAACTGACTAACTACATCACTTCAAATATTAAAGTTACTGAAAACTTACAATTCTAGGCTATAGCCATTAAATAAGGTTTTAAGATAGTCCTTAGTTATAAAAGAACGAGAAAATACGGAAACGCAATTTATCTACATTTAAAATACCTAGTGTTTAAAGAGTAAAGCAACAATTTTAGATATATAGTTTTAAATAAATTCTCTCCTGTAGTACATGTAATTTAAAAATTCACAGGAATCATCTAAATAAAGAATATTAGGATATCTTAGTTTCAACACACTTTATTGATGTAAAAGAACTCTTAAGATAGTCAAGATGAATTTCTAGGATAGTGGCTCAGAGCTCTATGAGATTAATAATGAAGATCTGAACACAAAAAAAATCAAGCACCAAAACAGTTAGAATCCACCTAATAAGTTTTGGCAATTTCCCCTTCTTGTCAATTTTGCATTCCAATGCCTAAATGAATGTACATTTCAGCTATCCTAGAATTTTAATTTTGAATTTAATTATTTATTATCATTATAAATTAATTCTAAATTAAATTTAAATATAAGCTTGGACTTGAATATTCGCTAACTGATTGTCTACCAATAATCTTCTTATATATCACTGGAGCTTTTACTTAAGATGGACCTCAAAGATGGTTCAAGCAATCTTAAGACTCGCTTTTCACTTGGTCACTGTTTACAAAATAGGAGTTGGATCGAATCCAGAAGAGATTCACACTGGAGGAAGGTTTATTATTCTACACCTGCGATTATACATCCCATTGCATGTGAGGTATGTAGAACAGACCTTTAATGTGGGATTGGTTAAATGTGGACCAAGTTGTAGAGAAAATATCCCAGTTAAAGTGTTAACAAGCTCTGAATGTCCTGGAAACTCGAAACGCCACGACACTTATACTCCATGGCATTAGGAGCCGCACTTAACAAAAGTACACCACAAAGCCCTATCTTGTGTTGGCTATATCCAGTCCACTTCATTATAACCTCTCACTATTTTGAGCTGGTTCTATCCAATACACTTCATTACACCCTCTCCTTATCTTGAACTAGTTCTATCCAGTCCACCTCAGTGCACCTTATCCCTATCTTGAACTAATTTTATCCAGTACACTACATTACACTCTATCTCTATCAGGTCCATTCTAATATTATCCTTCCACTTAGGTCTTCCCATTGGGTTTGCCATCCAATACCCTGAACATGGCTCTAGATTCTCAGTTAAGAGACAATGCTTCGCCACTACACTGAGAAATACAAATAATGAAATAAAGATCGAGAAATATTCTCGCACTCACCTGCACTTGGGGTTATCGAAATGCCCCTTGCTGTAGACGACGCCGCTAAAGGGGGCGTTGAACTCTAGGTTGACAGCCATCCCTGAGTCGTCGCATTTCACCTCCAGGTTGTGGATGTGCGTGTGTTGCTCGCGACTTTCGCCGTCAAGTGCGACCAGGGCGGTATCATCCACCCTGTTACTGCCTAGCTCGCTTCTCCGCTGGGCTGCAGCCAGCTGGACACAAGACGCAACAACGTTAGTACTAAACCAAATATTATTATTATTATTTAGCATCGTGTCTTACTACCCATTCAGGTTATACGCTTTAAGTGCTAATTACGCTAATGGATTAGGAATTGGGAAGGTTGAATTAGAGGAAGTGAACCCGCATTTGCATGTAGGGAGAGTGTAAAACCATTTAGGAAAAACCACCCCCAGTTCACCCGACCGAGATTCTAACCTCGATCTCCCCGTCCTCAGAAGTCGAGCAGCTCAACACGACTAGCTCGTTAGCCAACTACGCCACCGAGGCGGGTCTAAAACAAAATAAGAAAACATAACTGTTTGTGTTTAGGTTCGAAAATACTTTAATAAACGGTTTTGTTTTATTTCAGTGCGTCCTACCTGTCTGGGCAGTAGTATATTTTGGGGTATTTAACGTGAACTTGAACCAGGTAACATAAGTTTGGAGATCGGGGAAAGGTTCCTAAAGGCATAAAACTGATTTTTTTTTAGCACCACCACCTACTATCTGCTCAGGCTATACGCCTATATACTAATTACACTAATGAGTTAGAGATTATTAAGGCCTACATTAGAGGAAGTGTACCCATATTTGCGTGTAGGGAGGATGAAAAAAATAGGAAAAATCACCCCCGAGTGCACTCGACTGGGTTTTAGCCTCGATCTCCCCGTCTTCGGTAGTCTAGTCTATCACGAAATTAGCACGCTAGACCACGCGGCCACCGGAGCGGGTAGCATCGCCTATTGGCGCAGTTGAAAGTAAAAGATTTGAAGCTTGGTGCTACGGAATAATGTTGAAAATAACAATGATGGATATGGTATTATTATTATTATTATTATTATTATTATTATTATTATTATTATTAGCACCACGTCTTAGTACCCGTTCGGATTGTACGCACTTACGCTAATGTGTAATGGTAGGGTGATTGTGAGATGAAATGGAGGACCTACAGTTAAACGTGGAATCCGAACCACGGTGGAGGCCTGGTATTCCNGGTGAATGAAGGGTTTGGTAATCAGATAAATCTGTGCCGGGACCGAGGATTGAACCCCGGCCACCAGCATAAAAGTCTGACACCTTACCCCTAGACCGCCAGGTCACCGAGATGGTATTAAATACATAAGTTGGGAGAAAGCACCACTATACAATTGTGTATATAAAAAAGGCGATGTTTGGGGAACGAATGATTATAATTACGTAAATGAACCGTATCTATATTATAATCGAGTACATTGTAAAAGGTTACTATTGTATTGACTAATTGTTCTATTGGCAGCATAAAGCCACAACCGAGTCGCCAGTGCCTGTAATATCTAGGTGACCTGGTAGTCTAGGGGTAAGGTGTCGGACTTCTGTGCTGGGGTCCGGGGGTCAATCCTTGGTTCCAGCACAGAGTTATCTGATTACCAAACCCTTCCTTCTCCTCTGATAAGACATATATTAATCACATCTTGTGAATGTGGGGAATGCTAGGCCTACACCGTGATTCGGATCCCACGTTAAACTGCAGGTCCTCCATTTCATCTCACAATCACCCTATCATTACAGATTAGCGGAAGTGCGTATAACCCGAACGGGTAGTAAGACGCTGTGCTAATAATAATAATAATAATAATAATAATAAATCAATTATAGCTCTCAGTAGCCTATGATAACCACACGCCCATGAGCTTCAGTCCTACTAGTAGTTCGGTGAACAGTACACCTCGCTCCCTCAATGCTACTATCGCTAATACAACTTAATATTTATCCTGTGATTTCAAATTGAAATATTTTTTATAACTTTTATTGGGATTTGAAGTCAATATTTGTTCTTGGAGATCAAGTTAGACCGTAAACAAATTAATACTATATTCAATAATACATCATAATCCTGAATAATAACCATTTCTCAATTAGTTTGAGACGCCATTCTCACAGTTTATTTAAAAATTCAAAAAAATACTTTCTAGGTACTCGATTGATTTTTTTTAAATGTTATTTCAATTTACTTGAGATGAGCTACTAAACGAAAAACATTTGCGTGGCCGCCATACTTAAACAGATAAAAAAAATTGACAATCGTGTACATTCATTGTTTGGGCTAGATTTAATGTGTCCGCCAAATTCCGTTAAAATTGGTCTACGCATGAAAAAAAACAGACAAAATTTCGAGAGGTTGCTATCTTGAAACGGATAACCAGATCGACAAATCATGTACATAAGTCGCTTGGCCTATGTTTAAGGAATGTATGTGCCAAATTTTGATAAAATTGATCTATTCATTCGACATATATCGTGGAACAAACATCTGGGAGGACAGATGAAATGCCAAATGGTCAAGTTAAAAGAGGACCTCGCTGCACTAAGTCAAATTTTTCTTAAACATCTGAATGTTTATTTATTACGTATGAGATATTGATTTATAACTAAGAAATCGGGCCACACAATATATGAATTGTACGACTTTGTAAGCGTGATTCGAAGCTATCCATGAATGGATATCCAATCTAGCTAACACACCTTAAATGGAACAGCAACACAAAAGGTTAAAAAAAAAAGGGAAAAGGCGCAGTCAATAGTATAAACTTATTCCCACAAGGTCGTGAGTTCAAACCGTGACAGGTAACTGAATGTGGTCATCGTAACCCGACTGACGTTAAACTAGTTGCTTACGGGACTGAAGAAACCTTTTCTTCATTTTATAATAGATTCACTTTTACCTATCCCGATAATTTGTTCTTCCTGTGACGGATTCCACCTGTAATTAGAGAATCATTTTCTTTCAAAAGAGGATTCTGCGTGCAAGTCTTTAAACCCATTAACTCTTTTGCAAACGACGGACCGAACAAACGCACGCGACCAACCCTGACCAATTAATTGTTTGCAGCATCTGTAGATGTAATCATTACAAAGTCGTCTTTCTTTGAGACCGTTGAATCGTCTTTGGATCGTTTAGTCCGTTATGCGATTAAGTTTAGCGATATAAGGTGCTCAAGCCGACATTCCAATTGGTTGAAAATGACAGGGAGGTTGTATGTTTCAAATCCCGGCTAAGTTTACTGGGAATGTGATTGTTTTTAGAATGTTCGACCCCCTAGGGGCCTTCCTTAAATTAAAAATTAAAATTTTCTAGAAAAAAATAATCTAGATTTTGTCTCACCACAAACATTGATCAAAGAAACCATATGTTAGATAAATTCGCCCCCACCCCCACCCCCTCTTAGTAAGAAAACGTAGGAAAATACTGAAACCCCCCCTTTTTTAAAAAAAAAACTCTAAGTAATTTTAAGATGGTCCCTTATACTATNACTGAAACCCCCCCTTTTAAAAAAAAAACTCTAAGTAATTTTAAGATGGTCCCTTATACTATGTGGTATTTTAATAGTATGTAGTATGTTGTCTACAGGGGCGTTGTAAAGGGGGTTAAGGTAGTTTAAGTGCCCTTGTAATTCGATGGACCATACATATACGAATAAAAAGTTTTATTGGATAAAGGTATAGTACAATTTTCTAGTGAACTACACCTAAAAAACTAGCTTTATACTTCCTTGTTTTTCTGGGTTTATCTAGAATTAATATAGGCTATATAGCTTATATCTTGTACAGGCATTAAATGCATAAAATATATTAATTTTTTAAATGTGAATATGATGGCTATTATCAACTATGAGTCAAAGCAATGCCCTAAGGCGATACGCCCCCAAATATATCCTTTGTATATGCCTGAACTGGCAACAGTATCATAATTACCACATTCTAACCACTAAAAGCTTTCAACAAGATAACTTTGTCTGTAAACTTTGTATCCGGTTATTAAACACGCAATTCTCTAATGCATATTTTTTAATGTGCTGGCAATGTAACTTAGCCAACAAATACTGGTTTGTATTGTAAAATTTCAAAAGTTTTTTTTATTGAACCCAATCACTTTACAAAATACTCTTTAATGATATGTTAAAGTGGTGATAATGATAGGCTACTAATAATAAGCCATTAATGAGAAGTTGAGACAAAGTAATAGTTAGATAACTATGTGTGTGTATTTCGTGTGTGTTCTTCAGGGAAATGTAGGAAGTTATTTATTTGATAGTGAGATATTTGTTTCTGGTATCCTTTGAATTTTACTGAGATGTAAAATATCTCAAAGTTTCTAATTTATTTTAAGCGCGGATCTTCTGATATTTAATCTTTGAAAAGATGTATTAATACAACTATAAAACTTATAAGAAAACAGGTTCAGCATTCGTTCCAATGACATGAAATAATGCTGGAAGACATTAATCAAATATATTTGTATCAGCCTGTGTGAATGATGATTTGATTTCCGCCTCTTCACGTAACAGATCAATGAATTCAGGTCGGTACGCTTACAATTGTACACTATATGAAGTAAAATAGACGATTACACGATTATTTAAAGTAAAGTTGTTTTTTCAAATGATCAAGCCTCTTAAAAATCAGGCTATGAATTCTATATAAAAATAGCTAGGTGACAAAATGGAGATTTGTGTGTATATATACAATCTATTTTAAAGTTTATTTTACTAATTTAGGGGGAGCAACAAAAGTGAAGTGAACTTTTGGTTTCACCAGGTATTTATTTCTTCAACTCAAATATAATTTTATATAACACGTTCATGAAATCTCACATCTATTTGAGAAAACTTAATACAAAGTTAATTGTTCAGCCGACGCTTTAGCTATGAACCAGCGATGATTAAAACCCCTACAGCAAATGAACTTATTCATTTTCCCAATAGCTCAAACTATTATTTATTTTTCAGCCCAACGTCTTACTAACCGTTCGGGCTTATGTACTAATTACTTTAATGGGCTTAGGAATTATGAAGGTTATATTTATAGGACGTTTACCCCCATATGCGTAGAGGGAGAGTAGGAAACCATTTTGGAAAATTCTATTCTAATGCGAGAGCAGTGCGTTAACCCATGTGGGTAACTATTAATGTAATATGTACAGCACATGCTACGTATGATCACAGTATTTATTATCAGATGAAATAATATAGTTTAAAACTCACACTGATTTGCTAAATCTTAATTTTACTTTCTCCCGACTCCTCGGAGAAAGAAGTATTGTGATCATCGAAAAATTCAAATCAAGATTTGGATCAAATGTCGACGTTTCATGACGCTCTGAAACCGAAATATTGTTATATTTGACTGTATCTCTGTATCTTGGCCTGGAGCCGAAAAATGTTACCAATTGGGCATAAAATTGGTATCTAAGTTTTCATAATGTTCCCCCGAGGAATTTCTGGAATTGGATATCCAACCCTAAAATTAAGGGTAGGCCTACTTACTGAAGGGCAAAGAGAGAGAAAATCAATTTGATCGAAACACGTTTTAATGACTTTGATTAAATTTTGTATCTAGGCATTGTTTAACATTACAAACAAAATAAAAATTCTGATTTTCCCATGAAAATGACTTTGATGGTATTCACATGCGGAGATTTCCAGTTTTGATCACATCTACGTAACTATTTGAGATACTAAATTAACTTATCATTGAAAAGTTGTAGTAATCTTTAAATTAAAAAGATTTTAACCTGAAATATATTTTTATAAAAGCAATAGGCTCTGGACTTCAAACAAATATAGAGCTATACTTTTATGGAAATCTTTGAAATGTGAAGCCGATTGTTAGGCTCTTTGAAGGAAAGATGTTTTCCTCTTTTCTTAATGTATTTGTTAAAGCGTATATTATTTCAACTGTGCTATTTGGTGTAGTGTTTCTGCAACAATGTATATTGCTTAGTTTCACAAACCTTACGAATTATTATTGTTAAGTGTTTCTATTTCAATACATAAGCGAGAGAAAGTATGTTTGGTGCACCGGATCATTTATTTATTACCATTGCCTGCCTGCCACTCCTATTCCCTCGCTGTACATACTTTTATTGAGGCTCTAAGCATAAGAAGCCGTGGTAGTTAATTTCGTATGCGTCATCAAACACTTCGTGTCCTTTGTTAGTACCTTTTATAAGGGTAACGCCCAAGACCACTTAAGTGACAGTCAAGTATTGTTCATCTCCTCTTTGACCATTAACATTCATGAGAAAAAAATTTAGAAGAGATCAAACCATTTTAATGTAGGCGTTTTAATTCACCTCGCCATCGTGTTTATTGAGAGAGCATTTATAGAAGTTAGTTTTTTTTAGCACCGCGTCTTACTATCCGTTCGGGTTATACGCTTGTGTACTAATTGCAATAACGGTTTTAGGGATTAGGAAGGTTATATTTAGAGGAAGTGTACCTGTATTTACGTGGAGGGTGAATGGAAAACCATTTTGTAAAAACTACACTCAGTACACCTGAAATCTATTGGCAGTCTACTCTACTGCTACTATTGTTAGACCATGTGGCCACTGAAGCAAATATGTTAGCATTAATTTTCTTTGGAGACTGGGAGATCAAATAATCAAGGTCTGGTTCAGAAATAAATTTTGGAGGAGAGGGGGTTTTTAGGGGGCACAGATCCATAACCACTGGGGGCTAAGACAATTTATGACCATTAATTGCCTCTAGATGCTATTTTAATTATTTTTATGATAGCTATGGTCATTGATTTATATAGTGTAGGAGACCTTAGCTTAGGTCCAATGTATTAAAGCTATTTTTCCAGCACTTTTTTGAATGTAGCTTTTGGGGTACTTTTAATGTTTCACTCGGGCAGGAAAATCAGTGGTGATGGAACTCTATATCTGTAGGAAGAAGGTGTGGTTAGAAAAATAAAATATTTTGTCCTCCAACCCATAGAGGAATCCAAGGATTCTTTCCAGAAAAATGTTGCAAGAAAAACTGATCCAACTAGAAACTTTTCGGGGGTGTCTTTATTATGAAAATTTTAAAAATGTAGTTGATTCCAGAAGTATTTTGGAGTATTTCTTGCCTGAAATTTTTTCTTGAATTATTTACCTTTAGAACCTATTTAAAGTAGTCCTCATCTGATTTTTTTTTTTTAAATTGATGCTCTAGTAGCTATTTGGAATGGTCTTTGCTTGTCCTTTTTTAAATTATATATCTCTAGAAGCTATTTGATATGGTCCTAGTCATCCGGCAAATATTTGAAAATTAACCTTAGGTTTGAAAGCGGGGGGCTTGAGGGGTGAGTTAGCGGCCGTGTTTGCAACCCTTCACCTCCCTTGGGTGCATCATTTATTCCTTAGTCTTTCCGGAACGTCACGTTATGGGCAAAGAACCAAATCTAATTGAGTATAATTTTATATAGTACTATTTTATGACCTCTACTATTAAACTACGGCTAACATACTATATATATAGGATGTGTTTATTTTTCAAAAAAAAAAAATTAAGGGAAGTTTCCGCACCCGTAATCAACTATATATAATTTTGGAAACATTTAATGTTATCTAAATCAAACCAAAGTAGTGTTTTCACAGTTTCAAAACTGTAACTGTTTTGGCTCACTCGTGTTCTTTATGTAAGTGGTGACCTGGCGGTCTAGGGGTAAGGTGTCAGACTTCTATGCTGGCGGCCGGGGTTCAATCCTCAGTCCCGGCAAAGATTTATCCGATTACCAAACACTTCCTTCACCTCTGACAAGACATCTTTTGAATTTGAGGAATGCCAGGCCTCCACCGTGGTTCGGATTCCACGTTAAACTGTAGGTCCTTTATTTCATCTCACAATCACCCTACCATCACACATTAGCGTAAGTATGTATAACCTGAACGGGTAGTAAGACGCGGTGCTAATAATAATAATAATTTATGTAAGCCTGCTCCAGATTTTAAAGTAAGTAATGGCCCGTATAACATCTCCACGGGGAAGAGTGTGTGGATAGAACCTTACCGCATTTCTAACCCCATTAAGTCGGAAAGCAATTTGGCGTTCATTCCACGTGACCACTCAGTTGGGGAAAACCCATGCACTATCATGGTGTATTGTTGCGCTTCTGAAAGTAAAATGAAGTAATAATGTTGCTAGAGAAAGCAGTTTACATAGTTGGAAATCAAACCGTCTCTTCTGAGAAAAGAACCAACACTCATAACCTGCCATTAGTTTGCAGGTAGTGGCGTAGTTGGCTAACGCGCTTGTCGTGTTGAGCTCGACTGCTGAGGACGGTGAGATCGAGGTTCGAATCTCGGTCGGGTAGGACTGGGGGTGGTTTTTCCTAAATGGTTTTCCACTCTATCTCCACGTAAATGTGGGTTCATTTCCTCTAATTCAACCTTCCCAATTCCTAATCCATTAGAGTAATTAGTACTTAAAGCGTATAACCCAAACGGGTAGTAAGACGCGGTGCTAAATATTATTATTATATTTATTATTAGTTTGCAGATAGACCCGCTTCGGTGGCCGCATGTTCTAACGCGCTATTCTCGTGTTAGACTAGACTGCCAAAGACTGGGAGGGGAGATAAAGATTCAAATCTTAGTCGGGTGTATTAAGGGTGGTCTTTTATTCTAATATGGTTCTCCCCTCTCCTTCCACGCAGATGAGGATACACTTCCTCCAAATATAACCTTTCTAATCCCTAAAATCATCAGCGTAATTAGTACATAAGCGTATAACCTGAACGGGTAGTAAGATGTGGTGATAGAAAAAAAAAGTTTACAGGTGGTGGGTTGGTATAAACAAGAGTTTAGAAAGTATCGTTAGCTATTTAATGTGTAATATGTCTGGTAATAATGTTGAAAAGGGTATATTTATTTGAACACGTTACAAAATATTTACCAGGAACGTAACTCTTACGAGTGAAGAGGACATTGCAACACACATGACTCATATTCTACGTGGATAATGCATCTTAAACCGTTACCTTTAGTAAGTCTAGTGTGTGCATATTTAAATTCCTTTTAAACACTACCTACACATTTGTGATGTAAATCGACATAAACATCGGGTGACAACATACACAAATAAGCCACACACATACAACACACGTATTACAGTTAAATGCACGTCAAACCTATCATGAAAAAAACATTTCATCACAAGTATTGTTCGAAAGTGAAATCAATTATTCAATTTATGTACACCTTTTGAGATGTTACCGCCTGACCTGATTTCATTTTAGAAAATATCTTCAGAATTTAGTCATCGTATCTGCTGGAGATGGCCTTAAGTTGAAGATTTAATAGTATAAGTTGTTTATATATATATATATATTGGGTCATTAGAATTATATACATTTACACCATTTCAAGTTTGCAAAAGAATTTTCCCCAGTTAAAAACGTCGATGAACGTTTGTCTACATCGTTGGTCACGTGATTTAATGCTTTGCGGCTTCCGTGTTCTGTTTAGTGGTCCGAGCTCCTGGCTACAGATACAGAGGTCTTGGATTCAATTCCTGAGACTTCCAGATTTTTCTGTGAAGCAGTGGCTCTAGAAATGGGTAAACTCAGCCACGTAAGGACAACATGAGGAGATACTTGAATGTAAAAGTAGAAGCTCTGATCTAAAAAAAAGCGTTACTAACGGCTGGAGGATTCTTGTTCTGACCACATTACACCTTATATCCACCAAAGTTAATAATAATATTTAGCACCGCGTCTTACTACCCGTTCGGGTTATACGCTTTAAGTACTAATTACTCTAATGGATTGGGAATTAGGAAGGTTGAATTAGAGGAAGTGAACACGCATTTGCGTGGAGGGAGAGTGGAAAACCATTTAGGATAAACCTCCCCCAGTTCACCCGACCGAGATTCGAGCCTCGATCTCCCCGTCATCGGTGGTCAAGCTCAACACAAGTGCGTTAGCCAACTACGCTACTGAGGTGGGTATCCACCAAAGTTGGCACTATCTTTGCCAACAAATAGCTGTTGGTATGGCTCGATTGTGTAATGACACCTTGGAGTTTGCTTAAGATTTGCACAAATGTGCAGAAAGAAGCGGGAAAACATACAGATATTTATACTAATTTATGTTTACATATTACTACTTTATTTGTGCATTTTAGTGCTGGTATTATGTCTAACGGTGGTTTATCTCAACCTAATTCTAGGGCAAACACAGCAAACAGACTCCAGATAGTTAATTTACTCCTTTTTGATAGGTGGCCATTATTAAAATTATTATATATTCAATTAAAAGTGAATAATGATGTGTTATACAGGTCATAGCACACATAAGGCCTTATTTACCTTTTAGTGCAGTAAATATGAGATACACCGAATGAGAGAAACAATAGTAGAAAGCGAGAAACTTATAATTACTCGATTGTTTTCTCGATAACCTCAACGCAAATACTATTCTTAAATACGATAGTATCTTTCCCCCCAAAGAAAAATAAGACTTGCACCTGTGTGCTACATTTATACGAGAGGAATATTAAAAATAACACTGGGTCGTTATGAAATAGCCACGTCATAGTTTACGTCTAGGGGGGTTTTCGGTTTAGTGTGTGTGTGTGTGTGTGTGTGGATATTTTTCTTTCTTTCTATGTGATATTTCTGAATGCAACGTGTCGGGTCAGGGGCAATGGAGAAGGTCATCTTTGGGTTAGATCTGTGCGGTATATTACCTTTAACTTACCTTTCAGACGTAACACACACACAAGTACATACAGTACATCCGTCAGTACTATGGAGGACTATCTATTATATCATATTGTTAACTTGGACTCTCAGGAAGATGGAAAAGAAATACTCGGAGATCTTTGAAACGTGGTGCTGGAGAAAGACTTGAGAAGATCAGGGGGACACAGAGGATTACAAATGCACAAGTCCTAACAAGAGTGGGTGAGAAGAGAGCCAGTTTTGTATGTGAATCTTTGGTTTAAAGCAAACTGGATTAGACACATACTTAGGAGGAACTGTCTTCTGCAGGATATCATATAATTAAAGGTTGAGGGAAAGAGGAGCTTAGGAAGAAGGAGGATTCAAATATTGGATGACTTGAAGGAAAGAAGAAAATTCCGGGAAATTAAGCAGGAGGCAAAGGAGAGGGTGCATTGCCGGTCCAAGTTCACTGACAAAAGGAATGGACCGGTTGTAAGCAAACCAATTAATAATAATAGTAAGAAGAAGAAGACATCAACCCAAGGTTAGGTGATATTTATCAATCCCTTCGGTCGTTTAAGCACTGCCGGAACCCCCTGGTGCAGATTTCATGTGCTAGGGAGTTCAGGAAGCGTGGTGGTTCCCCGTTATCTTCAACACCGAATTTCTACGAGCAAGCGTTAAAGGGCCAACCCATTTTGCCAGTAAAGGTATTTTCAAACATATTCCAGGTTTATTTTACATGCCACACTCGAGATGGGACCTACGGCGTTTCTTCTGAGTAGGAAGTTATGTTATGGATTTTTTTTTATCGCTCAAGAAAGATCAGTCGACCTTGGCTAGGTTTGAACCCACGAACGTCAAGTCCTGAGGTATGCACTTTACCCCAAGACTATGATATATACATATAATATAGAATAATCCTGAAACCGCCACACATCCGTGGGCCGCATGCAGGATATAACCTAATTTGTGCGGCCAACGTACCTTATAATAAGCCAACATTTAAAGTAACTCAACTCTTCTTTTTATAAACGTCGCACAGATAAAATATTCGGGAAATTGGCATAATTTTTAATAAATGGCCATGTAAGATTGCTGTAACAAATTTGTAGGGTTCATTTTTCTCCAAGGGGAATCAATTCACAAAATATGTTATGTTTGGGCATAAAATATGTGCAATGTTTGTAAGCACAAATAGTAGATGATTTCTTACATTAAGTGTACAAAAAAGGGCTCGGCTTATGGTTACACATTTGTCAACAGTTAATAAAGTTAATTCGGCACAATATTTAAATATTGGCATTCACATCATTGCTGCCAAGAGATTATTGGTAGATAATAATTGGTTCGGTGCACCGCACAGACTTTCTTTCTCCCTTTTATCTTATAAATATAGAGATTTACTAAAAAATCTTAGATTTATTAAATTAAATAATAAATATTGTAGCAGAAACACTCCACCAAAGAGCATAACTTAACTCGTGTTCCTTATATTCTCACCTTAACGGTAGGCAAAAGGAATGTAGACTTGCCAGGATATTGGCCTTCCTTTAGGTGGGGGAAGATTGGGAAACCACTTAGAATTTTTAGCACCGTATTTTACTACCCGTTTGATTTATACGCCCATGTATTAATTACACTAATAAATTAGGGATTATGAAGGTTTATTTAGAATACGTGTACTCGCATTTGCATAGAGGGAGCGTGGTAAACAAAAAATTTTTTTAGGAAAGCTACCCATAGTACATCCGACAGGGATCGAACCTAGATCTCCCCGTCATCGGCAGGCTATAGTCTAGCACGAGAGTAGCTCGTTAGAGCAAGCTACCACAGAAGTGGTTTATCTTAGTTTTATTGCTAACTCATTCAACCCAGTTAGTACTCGAACCCTGACCTTACCATCTCTGGCAAACCAGATACTGACACCCTAGTTGATACACCCACAAGTACGATTAATAAATAGCTAAATCATGGGGAGAGCTTACCCGTATCCTAGAAGATGTTTCATCCATACCATAAAAGTGTTTTGAGTTATGTAAGCTCTATACAACACGTAGTAGTAAATTTTTAATTGCAGGTTCAAGGGAACTCGAGCCGTTAAAAGTCCCGCTTATGAAGTCCACAGCTTGTGTAACGCTCTCTTGAACAAAAAAAAAAAGATGAGATGTACCTCCCCCTTCTTCTCCTTGTACACCCCAACGATGTCCCCATCCAGTGCGAACAACGAAGAAAATAGAACAACTGCCACTTAGCGTTCAATAGTCAGTGAAAACACTTTCCTCTCTACGTATTCTGAGTCCGTAAGAGAGTGTGAATACATCGAAAGTATAAAAGGAATGTGAAACTTAACAGAACCATAGATTTACTGATTTTTCTCTCTGGTTGTGAAACATGGTCTCATACCTTACACCACGAGAAAAAATCAGTTTGAAAACAAGGGGCTTAGGAAGATATTTGATTCAAGAAGGGATTAAGATACTGGGGAGTGGATTAGATTACATAACGATGAGTTACATACCCTGTAATCATCACAATATATTGTTAGGATAGTAGAAGCTCTCAGGTTATGGTGAACAAGACATGCAGCGCAAATGGTAGAATTTAGAGCCATGTTAAGGGTATTAACTGGCAAACCCAAACTGAAGAGAACATCGGAAATACATAGAGGAAGATGGGAGGATAACATTAGAATGGACCTGAAAGAAATAGGGTGTAATGAGGTGGACTGGATAGAACTAGTTCGAGATAGGGATAGGGAGTAATGAGGTCGACTGGATAGAACTAGTTCAAGATAGAGATAGGGTGTAATGAGGTCGACTGGATAGAACTAGTTCGAGATAGGGATAGGGTGTAATGAGGTGGACAGAATATAACTAGTTCAAGATAGGGATAGGGAGTAATGAGGTTTGTAGGTGTGGGCCGTGCGGCAGTGAATTTTCAGGTTCCAAATGATATTAACTGAGTGAGTAGGTGAGTGTATGTCATCACTCAAATAATATGTTTGTTAGATTCATAACATTTAAATAATATGCTTTTAACACAACTTTTACGGGAATGAAAGTATTTTGGTGCGTGGCAAGCTAGGTTTGTAGCACCACACATCTCTTGAAGGTACATACAAGCCATAAAGTTGCTTATGATCTGACTTTCTCCACTCTCCAATTCATTTATCCCCTACTAGGCCCAAATATCTATCTCAAACCTTTGTTCTCAAAAACTCTCAGTTTATTATCTTTGTAGAGAGTTTAATATTTCCAGACAGAAGATGAGACATTAATAACTTGAAGGTGATCAAGCTCAATGGCTACACTTCCCGAGGCAAGGTCGTTTGTTTCCGAGGGGCAGTCTTCTACTACTGGACCGCAACGGGGGAACAACCACTTCCAGTCAGAATGGTTCCCTCTTTTTATTTTTTCAGAGACGAGGGTGCCTCTTAAGGCGCTAGAATAGCCGAACAGAGATTCATGAACTATCTTTGGAAAGGTGTACATCAAAAAAAGAACTAACATGGTCTACCATATTGTAAAACATGATAGGTTGACGAATGTAATTCTAAAAGGAGATGTGGGAAGAGGGAAATTTATGAGGGGGACCAATACTGGGATACGTGAATCAGATAGTGGACGATGTAAGCAGTAGAAGGTAACAAAGTTGTAACAAATTTAACCCAGAACTGGCAAAAACTAAGATCTTAATCAAACCAACCTGCATGATTGATGGCCTAATGATTAGGAACTACCCCTAGAAACACACGGTACTGGGTGACATTCACTCGGAAATATGATTCAAGGTCATCGCGCGTGAAAAAATAATACAATACAACATTGCCTCCCAGGTTCAAAGCTAAAGGTGTTTTTCTACATTTTAGTATGAAGAAAGTAGTTTACTGTAATCGTGAAAATGTTTGGCCTCGATGAGATTATAACGGATCTTGACATTATATGTGTCTCCACCCCCACCCCCTCCCCCAAAAGTGGGCTTTACCAATATTTCTCTTCGTTTGTAAGTCTGCATGGGTCTGAGGGCTAAAGCTAAAATGGGTGCATTAAATTCGTTAAAACGTGACAATCTAGAATCTAGATGATATATGATCATTTTTCGAGAATAAATTCTGATCTTAGTTTTAGCCTTAAAAGTGACAGTGGTCTACTGCTAGCTAATTTAGTGTCCGAATATTCTAAGGCGTTACCCTAGTGTTACATTGGCCTCTTGAAGCCAGGTAGATTGGGGTTAAATCCTGGCTGAGTCTACTGAGAGTGATTTTACTTAAATGGTTTATCTCTCTCATTCCATGTAAACAATGGTAAACTACCTCTAAAATGCTTTCTTACTCATTCTTACCCAATTAAAGTAATTATCATATATTCCTTTAACCTGAACAGGTAGTATATGACATGGTGATTTAAAAAAAATGTTATTTTGATTTTTTTAATGAATATATTTTGAGTGTTTTACATACAAAAATTATCACCTAAGAATAGTTTTTCGTAAAATAAATCATTTAAAGGGTGTTTACTGATGATAGATTCATGAATATTTAAAATTGTTTGAGCCTCATATGCCATTTAGTAATAATCTTTTTATGTATCCCACATCTTATCATCCGTCCGAGTTAAACACATATGTGTACTCTGTTTAACATGAAAGTTATCAGTCTCTTCTTAATTGGTAACACTATGGCCATGTCTTATAAGCTATGCCACAGTAGAAATGCGGAAAGTATGCTTGCTGCCTTTTAGGTAAATGGATTGTACAATAGTAGGGTAAAGATGAGGAATTCTACCCACATTTTCGTGAAGGGAGGATTTGTGGAAAAAAAATTGAACTGGAAAAAAACCCAACCGAATACACACGTCTGAAATTCAAACCCCAACCGCCCCGTATCCAAGAAACCAGACAATACCAACGCATGTTTAACGTTCGCCCAGTACTCTTTATGTTCGGAATAATTTAACGTATACTTTCTATTCACAGTGTTATACAAGAACACAAGATGAAGAGAAACCTAGTGTAGGAAAGTGACACTAAACAATCAACATTAATACCAGGACCCCATTCCTGGGATCAAACCAGGTAATCCTAAGCCTGCTACCAAGCCTTCTATCCACTAAGCCACGGGGAGTAAGAGGAGGCATTGAAGAAATAGAGAACAGCGAGACTGGATGTTCTAACTAGAGAATGGGTCGACAAAGAACAGGTTGACAACTACAGCAATGTTAGAAATGTTATCTGTTTTATAGCCGTTGGATCTTCGGCTCTCCGCCCAATGTAATATTGTGTAAACCCGTTTAATACACACGCCTTAAGTGTAAGGTCATGCCATAGATGTTCTTAAAATGGACCGTACCAATTTAATATTCACGTTTAACTTTAAAGCACTACTCTCGCAGTAAGCTATACTTTCGATAACGGGGAAATTGAGGTTCATATCTCGGTTAGGTGTACTAAGGTTGTTGTTTTTTTCAAAATAGTTGTTCACTCTTCCTTCACGAAAATGCGGGTACAATTCATAAAATATAACCTACCTAATTCCTAAAACTATTAGCGTAATTTAGTACATAGCTCATAACCCAAACGGGAAGAAAGACGGGGTGGAGGGGGGGCACCTAAAAGAAAAATCTTAAATCTAAAACAGACATTTTACCAACGATTCAGTTTTTGAGCCTCTCAAGAATCGAGTCTGGGACCCTTAACTCAGTAGGCAGACGCGCTATTTTCTGAGCTAAGGTTTACGTCCAAGAAAAAGCTTAATATAGGTTTGCTACTTATTATGAGTATTCCCAACACAGAAATATATCCGCACACAAATTACAAACTAATGAGACGTAACCAGGTGAAAAATAGTCTAATTCAACTTCCTTGTTTGTCCAAGTCACCAGGGTTTGTGGTTAAGTCCAAAATAAGATCAATTTTTATGCGAATCTACAGATAAAGATAATTCATTTATATATTTCTACCATTCAATCACCCATAGTATACCTAGCCGAAATGCGAACCCCGACCTCCGAAAAGCCAGTATAGATGCGCTTGACATTTATTCCATGTGCCTACCGATGCAGGTGAGTCAATTCTCTCGTGGTTTGTGTTTAGTAAATAATATTATTAAAAATAATCATAATTAATAACAGTAATAATTATTATTATTTGTAATATTGGTTACTTTAGAATCCCCTGAAACAGTGTTTCTCAAAGTGTGGTTCGCAGTATCTCGGTAAGTTTAGTAATACTATTGAATTAAAGAATGCTGATCACATATTTATATCACAAATTTTGAAATGCAAAAGATTTAATTTTAAATTTCCTTGGTAGACACAAGTCATATGGAAAAGGAAACCTGTACTAACCCTGAGTCAACAAATATGATCAACTATCTGTCAGAATATATTAGGTTTAGAATGTTAAAAATAAACAAACAACTTTGAACTATTAATTGAATGTAATTATATGTTTTTGTCTACATTTAATAAAATGAATAATTTTTTATTTATAAAATAAAATTCCATTTTTAGTGAAGTTAGGTTATAAAAATTGTATTAATTTAACGTGAAAGACATAAATGTGTAATATAATATAATATGTATCCACAATATTTGATTGATATTTGAAGATATTGGTAATAATAATTACAAGTTATGATACATTGTAGTAAGGAAAATCTTGAAATTATAACAAACATCTAAAAATTCAATACATTTTAAAATTGTAGACATTTGAGTCAAATTATACTTAAAACTATGTTTTTAAAAACAAAGGATCATGTGATCATGGATAATTTAGTATTTCTGTATTATATTGAGAATTAACAGAACAAGTTATACAATTTAAGAAGATATATTGAATTTTATTTTATAAATAATCTTAAAGGTCCTTTATGTTTTTCAAAAATAATTTTTTGTCTTGTATTAACTGTTCTAAAATATGATCGCTTAAAAGTAATGTTCTACCCTACAAAATTGTAACCCCCAAACCCAATTGTCCCACAGGGGGCAAAACTTCCATTTGGTGTGCTCTATTACCAAATATATGAAATACTGCTCTAAGAAATAGTGTACTGGGCTAAACTTTCCTCATCCCTGCGTCTAACTTATCATCCATACCATATAAATAGGTATTTAAGACACTCCACTCGAAGATTATAGGTTTAATTGACATGAAACCATGTTATTAATTGCAGCAGATAGCTCGGCTTTGCATTGACATACCCCTCCCCTCCCCCCGGCCTCCACGTCATGTTATGCAACGGTGCCAGAACGCGTTAGAAAGAAGATGAGGCGCCCAAGAGCAGACAACCAAGCCTTCGGACCGACGGATTCGTTCTTTTAAAAAGTGAAACTAAAGCGGTGTGGACAAGCTAAAAGATGTCGTCTCTTTTTCAAACAAGTTTAAAAAAAACTGCGTGTTCTGACTGAAGGTAAAAAAAACACCTTGAATAAAGGAATGCTTGTCTTTTACATTATCTAAATAATATAAAAAAACATTTGATACTGTCAACTTTTAAACAACTAGTTAAGCATGTCATCACATGATTCATTATGTAGTGAGAAATAAACATTTATTATAAATTACGAAAAGGTCACTACAGAAATGCGTAAGATTAATTCATTGACTACACAAGTTTGGGTATTTAGTTTCTTATTTGGTTAATGAAGACATTTATTGGTTGGGAAACTTAGTATCTTACATTTTATGACGAGACAAAATTTAGGTTATTTCGAAAACAAAGTGCTTGGTTAAATATTTAGTATAAAAAGTGATGTAAATACGGGAGATGGAGGGATGATATATTATGAAGAGTTACAAACCCTGTGTTCATCACAAGACTTGTTAGATTAGTCTAATCTCGCAGGTTTACGGTGGGCAGGACATGATACATGACTGGAAGAATTTGGACCACATGTAAAGCCTAATGGGGAGAGACCAGGTCGAACCAATGAACTATCGAGTTCCTAATGCCACAGAACAAGTATCTAGGTAAATTTATATTTCTTACAAAAATATTCCTTCATTCCCATTTGTTAAAATAATCTTCTTGATTTAACCTTTTCCAAGATGACAGGTGATTAAGTATTAAAGTTCAATCAATACGTCAAGGACATCGATTAAAGTGTCTACCTAGTTTAACAAAAAGCTAATGAGCTCTTCTTTGGAAGGTTTGTTACCTTATAAGAACATTTATTGGTTGGGAAACTTAGTATCTTACATTTTATGACGAGACAAAATTTAGGTTATTTCGAAAACAAAGTGCTTGGTAAAATATTTAGTATAAAAAGTGATATAAATACGGGAGATGGGGGATGATATATAATAAAGAGTTACAAACCCTATGTTCATCACAAGACTTGTTAGGTTAGTCTAATCTCACAGGTTTACGGTGGGCAGGACATGATACATGACTGGAACAATTTGGACCACGTTCAAGGTATTGACTGTAAAGCCTAATGGGAAGAGACCAGGGTGAAGACCAAAGTTAGAGGATAATATTAGAATGGAGCGAATTTAATGAGGCGGACTGGATAAAACTATTTCGGGATATGGATAGGTCGCGTACTTTTGTGAGCACGCCAATCAACTATCGAGTTCCTAATGCCACAGAATAAGTATCTAGGTTAATTTATATTTCTTACAAAAATATTCCTTCATTCCCTTTTGTTGAAATAATCTTCTTGATTTAACCTTTTCTAAGACGACAGGTGATTAAGTATTAAAGTTCAATCAATAAGTCAAGGACATCGATTAAAGTGTCTACCTAGTTTAACAAAAAGCTAATGAGCTCTTCTTTGGAAGGTTTGTTACCTTATAAGAATATTCCTGATATGTTCACGTAATTGGGGGGTAATATTAGGCTATAATATATTATTTTCAGATAATTTATATGACCTAATCGTGGACCCAAGGATTTGTTTATACCTTACAAGACAGACAAGTTAAATGTCACCTTTATGGAAATCAAGAATAATATTTGTTTTGAGATGGTTCTGGTTCTCAAAATTATTGCACGATTAGGGTGTAGAGAAATGCAAATATTTTTTTAGAAAAAAATAAATATTAAAGAAGCTCCTTAAAAAAACTAAGACTCAAATTGCGTTTACACGAATATGCCAACTATACCCATATCATATAGCAAATTTTATACCACTTGTAAAGCGTAGAAACTATCAAATTGATCCCGATTTCGTTATTTTCAAGTGAAGAATGCAGAAAACCGTACTTGAATACGTTTTCTTGTTCGAACTTATTCCTTTTTCGTATAACCCGGTTAATCAGTTGTAAGATTCACTATCAACACGGTAGAATAGGAGAAGTGAGAAAAGGCCAGTATCTTTGAAGTTTTTTTTCAGCAAAACTTTGTTTTGGCCAATATGAATCAAATAATGACTCCAGTAAAAACATAAGAGTTTAATTTTCTTCCCATGGTGTTATCAACAGCTGTTGAATATCTGTCAAGGATGTCTTGGAATTTAACGACAACTTTTTATCTTCATTTAAAATGCTTCTCATCTAATGCCGCTAAGATCATGACAGATATTCAACAATTTGTTAATATCACCATGGGAAGAAAATTAAACTCTGTTTCTGGTAAAATAATATTTGAATTAGTTTGACCATAAAAACATTTCGCTATGATAACCGGACGGATAGTAAGACACGTCTCTAAATAAAAAAATAGAGCTGAATGCCTTTGAAACCAAAGGTATAATTAGTATATTATTTATTATTATTATTATTAGCACCGCGTCTTACTACCCTTTCGGGTTGTACGCACTTACGCTAATGTGTAATGGTAGGTTGATTGTGAGATGAAATGAAGGACCTACAGTTTAACCTTGAATCCGAACCACGGTGGAGGCCTGGCATTCCCCACATTCACAAGATGTCTTGTCAGAGGTGAAGGAAGGGTTTGGTAATCAGATAAATCTTTGCCAGGACCGAGGATTGAACCCCGGCCGCTATAATTAGTATAATTAGTATAAAACTATATAATGGATATGTATGAATCAAATGGTGTAATTTAAAAGAGGGGTCACTAGAGAAACTATATTGACATTTGTAATTTCCTCCTCCCCCGTATGTTCTACTACTGCCGGACAGCTCCACCCAGAAACTGTATAACTTTATGACGTCTATAAATCTCTGCCCGACTATTATAGCGTCTTAAGAGGCTACCTCACCCCTGAAAATAATATGGTACCACTGATGGGAAGTGGTTGTTACCCCCAGTTAAGGTCCAATAGTAGCAGACTGCCCCTCGTAAGCACACGGCCTTGCTGAGGGAAGTGTAGTTCGTGAACTTGATCACCTTCAATAAATCTCGTACAGATGAGTCCAATTACTGGCTGAATCTTCTCTCCAGTGAGGTTCCATCGTGCTATTCCATCACGTTCCACGTATTACATCCCATTACCTTTGTTATCCTAATAATGCAGGCGTTGAATACAATCAATGAGGTAGGTTTACCTGGAATCGTTCAACACTTTTCTACCAGACCATCGACTTAATTGTAAAATAATAGTCGTATAATCGACCTCCGTGATATTGGGGGTAAAGTGCTTGCCTCAGGACCTGATGTTCGTGGATTCAAACCGAGCTGCCTCCTTCGTAGGGGAGGTAAAGCCGTCGGTCTTATGTAGATTGTGAGATGTAAAAGAACCCTGGAAGGTATGTGAGAATACCGTTCCCGGCAACATTGGTAGACCCTTTCGCTTTCGTTCATAGAAATTCTTGTGTTCTTGTAATCAGTAGGTTTAGAAAGTGCACGTTAAATACCTCAAATAAATAAAATGGATAATAATAGTATATATTATAGTATAACACCAAATGCCTCTGTGTTCGAGGGGGTCAAAATTCCTATCTACAGATACATAAGTCCCGAGTTCAATCTCCGGCACTTCCCAAGTTTTATGTGTAAAGCAGTGGATCTTGAACAGTGTCAAATCAGTCTCTTGAGGAAAAATTAGAAGCTAATTGAATGGAAAAGTATCGTATCTGGCCTGGAAAACTGATATTAACGTCCGAAGGGTTAGTTGAACTGACCACATGACACCCTCTATCTGTGGAAGTAGGCACTATCTTCGGCAACGGACAATGGCTGCTCGGTTGATATGACTCGATTTTGGGCTGATGTTATGGTTTTTTTATATAGTTTTACAGCTTCTCTGAGTCAATATAATGTCTGCCTATTGAATTAAAGGTCACGGGGTCGATTCCTGTTATGTCCAAAATAATTATCGTTGGTGAAATAATAGCCGAGGGTAGGGTATTGTTTTTGTTCAAGATTAAAGTTATAATCAGTAGGTTTATAACGGGCACGTTAAATAACTTAAATAATAATGTAGAGAAACTATTGTAATCGTGAACATTTTCAACGTTAATAACTTTTATTGTTAAATGTGTTAAACTATTTACTAACTAAGCTTTTAAATACCTCGCACTTGTGGGTACTTGGAGTGAGGAATCAGTCTCATCTCGTTTGGTTTTGAATCACTGCCTTGTGTACTAAAGTGTAGTTATTATGTTTTCCCACCCTCCCTCCACGTGGTTACATGGCTAGTTCCTTTATACTCTACATGCCTCATCCTTAACACGTAAGTTTAAATATGCGGTGGTTAGAGGGTGTCATGGGGTAAGCACAATGAACACTCGGCTGTTAATCTCAGTTTTCTAGACCAAATACGCTATTTTTTCATTCATGTAACCTCTTGTTTGTCCTCGTGAGGTTGACTTCACCCTGTTCCAGACCCACTGCTTGCCTCGTAAAAATAAATCACATATAAAATACGATTATTTTTTGTAAAGCGTAAAACATGGAAAATCATCTAGTATCCCATGAATTCTTTAACTCTCATTTTTTTAAACAAATTAAATATTTATTAGAATTCCCTACTATCCAAGTCTCTAGATATTTTATAGAAGACTCAAAACAAACGGCGACGTTTATTGCAGCAGTACTGACTTACTATTATTATATCTTGTATGCCCTCAACAAGAATCGAACCTTATAACCTGACACACAATTCGTGATTGTAGTCAACCCCAACTTCCGTTGTTGGGCCAACCCATATCGATCACTGCTGAAAGTTTAATAATGTTTAGAAAGTCCTGACATAACGCACACACCTCCCGTGAATCGGCTCGTGATACAAGTGGCTGTCATAAGGTCGGTCTATCACACCGTACGTACGATACGTCGGTGACCCGGTGGCATTTCCCACAGCACTTAGACCGAGTCTTTTTTTGGTTTCTCTTCAGAAGATCAACGCCATGCTAACAGATACAATCGTAACTCCTGTCTGAGTTTCATAGGAGGCCCGTTATTTTGATCCATTAATCAAATACAATAGATCGTCGATAATTCAGACAAAATGTAGATCGACCCAATCCGGAACATCGATTTGTCTGGACTAAAAAAAACAACATTACCAATACAAAAAATAATAAATATAAGCATAGACGGGACACTTATGAGAACTCAGTGTTAAGGTAGAAATATTTTCACTTTATTTGAACAATGGACTTATACATTTTTTTTGTTGCTAAATATCACAAATTCTGAAGAAATATAACAAGGCAGAAGTTTACCAACGAAAAAAAGTCTTCATTTTTTTTTTTGAACAGGAGTTGAGTTGCAGGTTTTGGCGGCCATGTTTCTGATTTTGATACCTCTGTAGTTATTTTTATAAATAATATTTTTTCTTGGCGATCCGGATCATCGACGCTCTACAGTAATAAATTTATCAAATGCCAAATTTTAGTGACTTTCGTTCCAATTTGGTGGTAAAAAATGGACTTCCTATCAAAATCAAAGTTTACACTTGTTTTTATTTGGGAATTTTATAAATGCATTATCTTCAGATAGACATAGGAGTCGATTTTGAGAAGCATAAAAAAGAGATAATCAGCCATATATATAGATTTTAAAAATAATGAAAGAAACTTAAGTTATGTTAGACCCTCCAATGTGCAACAATCTTTTGGTCAAAAGATTAAATTAAAGATTATTTAATATTTTGACGAAAAGTCTGTTGCACATTGGGGTCATTTTCTAACATAATTTAAGTTTATTTCTTTATTTTTATAATTTAATCTCTCCTTACTAAAATTTACTATGAATATTATAAAAACTATCTACACAGAGAAAAGGTTTTTACTCTGTTAGTATTGGCATAATATGTTAACAGGAAAAGCTATAGAACTTAGGACTTTTCTTATGAATAAATAATACTCTAATTTTAGGTTATTCATGTCGATATTTACAAATCAGCTACACATTGAATACTCGACGCTCAACCCTAAAACAAAAGGTATTAACACGGGAAATACTAATAGGTTTTTTTCAGTCAACTTCATTATAAGTGTTATTATATAGGTATTGATAATGTATATCAAAAGGGACAGTTGCAGATAACATGAATGAATACGTGAAAAAATATCAAGTAGCTTTTCCAGCTGTCAGATAAGTTTCTTCTTATGGAAAATGAATTATAACTGAAGGAATATACCGCATGGCGTCAGCCTACAATCGATCCAAACCGACCGAGCGGCCACCGTCTTCTGTTGGCGAGGATAGTGCCAACTTCTGAATCTATAAGGTGTCTTTAGACCGGAGCCGTTACTTTTTCGTTCAAGTAGCTTCTCATTTGTCCTAAAGAGGCCAAGCCAACCTCGTCACAGACCCACTGTTTCACAAGAAATTTGGAAATCCGGGGATCAAACCCTGGACCTCTGTAGTCAAGAACTCTGACCCCTAGACCACAGAAGCTGTCAACCGAAGGAATATAAACACAGATATTAATTATTTAATTACTACCTGAGGCAGACAGAGCGAGCTTCCTCTAGATTTGTTGTTGACCCCCCTAACCACTCGGCCACGGGCTTATTTTAATAACATACATTCATTAACAACTTGATAGCTACACGACAGACGCACTGGAATCGGGGATAAGGTCTTCTTTGCCCATCGGCCAGGTTTCTGTAGCGAGGGGAGAGAATCCGGCCACCGGTAGGTCATAGGAACAAGGCCAGCTTCTGGCCAACAACCACAAGACTGGCGTAAAGGAGGGCTGAGTTATGGTACCCTCCCTCACACACAAGAAGGGAGAATCTGACATTCTATCAGTCAAATTTCGCAATATCTTGCAGTTGATTTAATAGCCAATAACAGGTTTGGTAAGATGGAATAGTGTTAGTTGAGACAGGTGTTCAGTAGTGAACAGGTTCACGAGGGGCTTGAAGATCCAGCTGATTACTTTAATAAAGGAACTCAGACTCTAATTTAAAACAAAAGATACTCTTTTTCCTTTGGTATTACATCAGTATCAGCTCTACCTTAGATGACAGGGAGATCGGGTTTTGTATCCTAAACAGTTTCCCACTCTCCTCCCAAGCAAATGCGGGTAGATTACCTATAAAATACTTCCTATCTCATCCTTATTCCATTAGAATAATCATATATGATGTGCATAGCCTGAACAATTAGTAAGACAAGGAGGTGATATAAAAACTCTACTTTAGGATATAAATTAATAAAACATTTCATAATGATGACCAAACAATGAAATGGAAGGAACATGTTTCCTATTTAAAGTCTTCATTTTGTAAGTATCTATCAATACAAGATTCTCAAAAGTGAAAATAAAAGATAACAAAGTTTTCAATTTAATTTTTCTATGCACATATAAGGTGATTATTTTTAGAATTACACGATCATAGTAGTATAACAGTTTTTAATAAAGTCGTGATGACAGATAACAATTTGTATTATAACGATACAATGATTGAACATTAAAACTGTTTTTATATGGGTATCGTCGAGATTGGTTTTGTTCATTTCGATCATTATTTTTTTAAATGAATTGACAAGACGTATATTAATCACAGCTTGTGAACGTGGGGGAATGCCAGGCCTCCACCGTGGTTCGGATTCCACGTTAAATTGTAGGTCCTCCATTTCATCTCACAATAACCCTACCATTACACATTAGCATAAGTGCGTATAACCCGAACGGGTAGTAAGACGTGGTGATAATAATAATAATAAATTAAGAGTTTGTTTGTCTGTTATGCGCGTTGTGCGATGTCTACCACGCGCAGAGAGCTGAAATTTTAAAATAGTAGCTCCTGCGCACAAACATGTGCACCTGGAAGACAGAATTTACAATTGTTAATTATATTTTATTAATTAATTAGACACTAGATTGGAATAAAGAGATTTTTTCTGACAGTTCGAAGCAAAGAAAGCGTTCGTTGCCTGAGGTAACCATGCAATGCTCTGCGTGGTTACTCCGGGAAGCACTGAGTACTTCTGTTAGTAATATATTACAAATCTAATTTTTTTTATGAGTGAGAGATCGGTTACAGTTATTTATGTCCAAAAAAATATTTGAAGTCAAGATGAATAGTCAGTTTAACCCGCCTCAGTGGCGTAGTTATCTAACGCGCTAGTCTCGTGTTGAGCTAGACTACCGAGGACGAGCCAATTGAGATTCGAATCTCACTCAGGTGCACTGGGGGTGGTATTTCTTAAATGGGTTTACACTCTCCCTCCACACAAATGCTGGTTCACTTCATCTATATTCAACCTTCCCAATTCCTAAAGCATTAACGTAATTATTACTTAAGCGTATAACCCTAACTAGTAGTAAAATGCGGCGTTAAGTATAATAATAATTATTATTATTATTATTAATCAATTTTGAAAGCATTGCTTTCTTTTATTATGTGTGTGCTTATATTTAGTCGCATATTTTTTCTTTAAACGTATCGAACGATTTGATTTATCACGTTAGATTAGTTACAAACATGTAGTGACTTTGATTATTTTACGCAATGAGTTAGCTGAATTTTAAGAAAAAAAAACACTGTTAAAACTAATCCTCGGGGCAGTCGGTTAAGATCAAATACGTGCCTTATGGGCACCATACATGTTAATTACTCATAAAAAAAATATACCGCCTTGACTAAGGCTATGACGTTATATAAATAACCTCCGGCATCTATTGCTTAACATTTTACAATCAATCTCTTTATACTTTATAAATAATTAGATGTCTATTTCACATAATGTTAGCATGATTAAACTTTTTTGAGTGAGCCATATGTTCCAACAATGATATTTAAGTAGTTGCACGTTTGGTGTAGACATACACTTTTGTGAACAATATTTTTCTTGGACTCCCTCTAACATCAACGTAATAAGTTACACGTCAACACTTAAACGTAACTCAACGTCTTGTCCCTCTGTGACCTTTCTCGACACGGTAAAATTTCTCTCTTTAATGAATGATCGAAAATCACAGACATAATCATTTATTACCCAATTGCGTGTGAAAGACACAATATGGCAGGCCTACCTTAAGAATATTCGTCTGATTCGCTTCCCCTTAATCCCTTCTTCCCCCCACCAACCCCCACACACACACCAAACGGTTGCTAACTGTTTAAGTAGTAGTTTTTAGGATACTTCCGTGATGGGGAAAAACGCTCTTAGTAATCATTTGCTCATCAATCAGGGCCGGCGTTACGTGGAAGCTTGTTATTCCCATTGGTACATCTTCCTTAGAAACCTCTTTGACACTTATGTAACCCCAATAGATGGTCCTACAATAACATGTTAAAAATTGCTGTATTACATAAATAACAATTTCAACAGCATAATCTGCCATATGATGGATACAATTACTAAGGGTGCTACATGGATATCCCTGTGAGGCGTTGCAGACGTCTAGAAATCCCCCATCATTTAATATATTTTTTAATATCATGCAGGAGAAAACTAGCAGCAGTTGACTAGGTTAAAAAGTTTATTTTTTTAGTTTACGGTTTTATACAAAAATAAAAAGAATCAAAATGTGTAATTCCGTGATTAAAACCAGTATTGAGAAACCTAGATCTAGCCTTCCTCTATCAAATAAGGTCGTGTTTTAATAATGTTACAACAGATAATTTTAAGATAATCTAGGGATTGTTCTATAGGCTTTATGTAAGCTAAAAATTAAAAAAATATATATAATTTAGACTTTTAAACTGGTCCAAGCTTTCATCTAAAATTTGATGGAAACAGTTGGTTTTAATATCAAACCAATTCATAGATAATCTGGGATTTATAAATATCCGTACTGCTTCTCACTGCTCTCCTATGTAGCATCCTTAAATAAACATATTGTATTTTAAAAATAGGAGAAATTGATTAAAACAACCACCTTAGGAAGAGCTAGGCTAAGCTTTGCATGCTTGGCACTGACTCTATAGACTTGGGATCCACCCGGACCAGATGCATTGAGTTTATTTTGTCCTCTCAATGCAGATGTTAGTGTATTTCCTCGTGATTGACCCTTAAATTATGTCAATAATTTAAAATGAAAGGCATAGCTATATAATGTAATGTGATAATGATATAGGCACTATAATTTGATTCATATGTGAAAAATTGGTAATAATGATTACAAGTTATAAAATATTATAATAAAAAATTTGATAAATATCATTGAAATTATGACAAACATCTAAAAAATTCAATACATTTTTTTTTAATTGGTAGACTTTTGTATTTTCTCAACTCTTACAAATAATTCTGTTTGACTTTTCAATATAATACAAAGACATGTAATTTATACATGATCACATCATCCTTGATAACACACATAGTTTTAATGTAATTTGACTCAAAAAGTCAACCAAATTTTTTTTAAATATATTGAACTTTTTAGATGTTTTTTTTTATAATCTCAACGATTTCTATCAAATTTGTTATTATAATATTTTATGACTTGTAATCATTACCAATTTTTCACATATGAATCAAATTATAGTGCCTATATTATTATCACATTACATTGTATATCTATTTCTTTCATGTTAAATTAACAGAATGTGTACAGTTTTACTATAAATTGAATTCTATTATAAATAATTACAGAAGCACTCCAACTATCCCTATCTTGACTTAATTGGGTTTGCCAGTCAGTGCCCTGAACATGGTTCTAGATTCTTCCATTTACGCTGTATGTCCTGCCCATCGTACTTTTACGAGACTTTGATTATTTTAACACTATCTTGTGATGAGTAAATAATTATTATACTAATGTTTTTTGTATTGATATATCAAAAGTGGCAGCTGCAGATCATATTACTTGGCGTATTAATACATGAAAGTAAACCTGATAATGTTCTAGATGTCAGATAAGTCTCCATAAGAAAATTGGACTGTAGTTGGTTATTCAATCGATTAGAAAAAAAAAACTTTGTTTCATTCTTCGTTCAAAGCTAAACAATACAACCTCCTTAACTAACAATAAAAAAAGGTCGTGCATTAAATAACCTTTTGTGTAAATGTGATCATCGGAATCCCAATGTTAAAACATTGACCATATGTCCGATCATGTGATGTTAACCTTTATCTATACCCTTTATGTGAAATAAATCATTTGGAGAAGACATTTGGAAATCAAAACCTACGGGTAAAAGTAGTTTCGTGTACCTCCGGCGACAATTGCCTTGTACCATATTGCAAAGGCAGCTTAGTACCTGTGACCTACGACCTCTTAGGGTATTGAAGGACGAGAACGTGACTTCGCGTGAAGCAGAACAATCACATACCGGTGGGGGAACCGGTTACATGAATCCATTAGAGCAGTAGAGATCAGAATGGGCGGAGAGCATTTTGCTTCGTCTCATTCACGCCGCAATTTCTCCCGAGTGTGCTGGGACAAGAGGAATAATTAACGCAACGCATCATTAAGAACAATACGATTATATGAGTGAGGCTCTCAAGTTCTTAAACATTTTGTGTAGGATTGGCTCGTTTCTGTTGAGATGAAAGTCAAAAATTAACTATGAACGAGAAGTGCTATCAATTTTATAGAAGCATATTTTTTAATCAAACATGAATAACTATATTAACCTCTTCGGTTACCGCATGGTCTAAAGCGCTACTCACGCAGTTGACTATAACTGCTGATTACGGGGAGATCGAGGTTCGAATCTCGGTCAGGTGTATTGAGGGTTTTTTCTCTCAAGATGGTTGTCCACTCTCCCTCCACGAAAATGAGGGTACACTTCTTATATAGGCCCTACATAACCTTCTTAATCTATAAACACTATTAGTGTAAT
This sequence comes from Timema californicum, assembly GCA_902141385.1. Taxonomy (NCBI): domain Eukaryota; kingdom Metazoa; phylum Arthropoda; class Insecta; order Phasmatodea; family Timematidae; genus Timema; species Timema californicum. Next base: position 182,193 of record CABFOW010000623.1, read on the forward strand.
TAGTAAAGATGCCTATAATACTAACGGGTAATAAGACGCAGTGTTATTAAAAAAGCTCCCTGTCGTGAGTCTGTAGGTGAGCTATACCGGTTGAGCGGCCGCTTCCGTTAGCGATTATAGTGCCAACATTTAACTATAGAGTTTGTCATGTGGTCAGCCCAAATTACCCTCCAGTCGTTAATCTCAGTTTTCTAGACTGGATCTACTACTTATTTATTCAAGGAGCTTCTCATTTTCCCCTACGAGGCTGAGTTTGACCACATTCCAGAATCACTGCTTCACAGAAAAATTCTGAAAGCACTGGGGATTAAACCCAGAACATGTAACCAGAAACTCTGACCACTAGACCACAGAAGCAGTCGATTAATTATATCATGACTTTAAAAATCATTTGATTTCTTACTAACAAAATGATTTTTCAAATTAGTTTCTTGATGAAATCCAAAATTAAATACTTGTCGAGAAAAATAAGCCTGTCCATAATATATATCTGATAATCATGGGCGCCCACAGACATTTTTCCAGAGGGGGGAGGGCAGAATATTTCCCCCCACACATACACACACACACAAACACACGCACTTGCGCACCTGGAAAAGCTTCTGATGGGTCCAGGCATTATAATTTATAATTGCACTGTAAAGATACTAAAAATACAGCAGCACTCGATAGCCTTCATTTTCTCTGTTCTCAGACGAGAAGATTAGGATGAAATGTCAACAATTATTTAAAATGTAGTGACAGGTTTTATTCGTAAAATGCGTCTAGGGGATGTAGTGAGCATATACCACGATTGTTAATCTGATAGTTGTGGATTGTTGGAAGAAAAAAATTGTAAGGTGAACTAAAGGATTAAAAATGTTAAAAATGTTTATTTATCAAATAAAACAAAATTCTAGGGGGAGCAAGGAACCCCCTTTGCCAGTTACTGTGGGTGCCCATGCCGATAATAACTTCAAAATGTTAATATATTATAAAGAAGCAAGAAAGGGGTGAATTATATTACCTTACTTTTTATTTTACCCAGAGAGTGGGTTTTCAAATCACGTCCCCTCCTCAATTACAACTCCCAGATCAGATTTATAAGTTTTTATCGATTATCTTAACCTACCAACCGATTGTTTTATAACAATCTACAGGAGCAATGCCTTTATATTATATCATATTCTGAAAATTGAAAAATGACACCTAGATACTGAAATCGGACCCGGGACCTTTGGCTTAGTACGCCAATGCTCTTACTACTGAGCTATCCAGCGTACTTAGCCAAATGTTCTAGGTTCTATTCCCGTGTCCAGGTGTCATTTTTTCAATTTTCATAATATGATATCTAGATGGAGTAATCCTCACTAAAATGCATAAATAATAGCTTTGGCTCTTTGATTTCTTTATATTATGCCAAGATGATTCCATCACGAACAGTCTTTAAGTCAATCGGGAAATTCCTATCATCAAGGTTGACTACTTTTACTTTAGATCTGACATTTCATTTGAGGGGTGGGGGATATTCTAAGTGCTAGATTTAAAACTAAAATTTGTAGTCATTAGAGATTTGAACTACCAAACTATCCTGAGAAACAATATTTTCTATGATTACTCCAAAACAACTATAATCGAAACTCGAATATTGAATTTCTTGAATAAATTTAAGTATACAGATGAAAATAATTATTTTTGTATGAATGTATATGTAGATTATAGATGAAATAAAAGAGGAAACGTAAACTATAGACTATGAAATGACTATGAAGTGGCTTTTAAACTGCGGTGTTAACGTTTCTTTTTTCTATCATCTTTGATTTGACCTTCTTATAACTAGCTCTTAAGATTAAGCTATCAATAACCCATTTGTATAGTTCCATCAGGTGACCTGGTAGTCTAGGGGTAAGGTGTCAGACTCCTGTGTTGGGGGTACGGGGTTCAATCCTTGGTCCCGGCAAAGATTTATCTGATTACCAAACCCTTCCTTCACCTCTGACAAGACATCTTGTGAATGTGGGGGATGACAGGCCTCCACCGTGGTTCGGGTTCCACGTTAAACTGTAGGTCCTCCATTTCATCTCACAATCACCTTACCATTACACATTAGCGTAAGTGCGTATAACCCGAACGGGTAGTAAGACGCAGTGCTAATAATAATAATAATAATAATATAGTTCAACTGTTCAAAATATACGCAAATTCGTGTATTGAACTTGTAAATTAAAAAACCACCACGGACATTTTATCAACTGAACTTATTTATACCATCTTACTACCCGTCCGGGATATCCGCATTTAATTATAATAAAGAGGTATTAATGAGAAAAGAAGCATTGATAGGAAGTGTGTGAAGGAAGAGTGGGGTGCCATTTTGAGCAAACCACCCTCAGTAAGTCTGCCGGCTAGGAGAGAAGTTTGACCTGTAAATTATATCCTAAGGTAGAAATATAGGAAGTGTGAGTTAAGGCAAGTGTTTTTGCAAATTTTATATACAAATATTTTTTTGTTAAATTAAATCATAAAGCTCTCCAGTAGAAAATAGAGTTTAATTTTCTTCACATGTTGATATCAACAGTGTTGTTGAATATTTGTCAAGGATGTCCAGGAATTTTATGACAACTTTTTCTCTTCATTTAAAAAGTTTCTCATATAATACTGCTATGCTCACGAGAATGTATTGCCATGTAAAGAAAATTAAACTCTTTATGTTTCTACTGGACCTATATTTTATCTATTTTGGTCAAAAATGTTTTGCGCTAAATCTACAAAAACACAGATTTTTTCCCATGTTCCCCACACCCCCATCTTAAAAGTCCACCTCGTGTCTGATTAACCGAGAATAAGCTTGAGCCAGTAAGCGTAACGAAATACGGTTTTCTGTTTAGTTTATTTGACAACAGTGGAATTAGAATTACTTTAATAGTTTTTGAATTTAAAATTAGTTGTTTAGTTTCTTTCTTTCTGTTTTTGCTCCATCATCTGTTCAGGTTATAAGCGTATGTACTAATTAAGTTCATGTATTCGTAATGAGTTAGGGTGAGCTTAGAGGATGTGTACCAGCTATTGCGTTGAAGGAAAGTGGAAAACTATTTAATATAAGCCACCCTAAGTACACCCGACTGGTATTTAACCCCCGATCTCATCATCATCGGAAGTCCAGTCTATTGAGAGATGTGAAGTATTATATCATTCAACTCCAAAGTGAGTTACAATATACGAAAATGTAGTTTGAATATTTTTGGACATTTTACAAATATTATAAAACTGTTTCCCTGGTCTCGTTTCCATTGTTTTTACTTTTTAACTATCTTGCAGGTAGAGAAAGTATTGTGATCGTAAAAAAAAAATCAAATTCGAGATTTTGATGAATTTCACCGTTTCATGACCCCCAAATACGAAATAGCTGTTTTTGAATTTCCGTCTGTCTATCTGTCTGTCTGTATGTCTCTCTCTATATGTCCGTCCGTACCTCAGACTAGAGCCTAAACTATTTTACCAATCTGTCTAAAAATCGGTATCTAGGGTTTTCATAGGGTTGCCCAGAGGGTTTTAGAAATTATATACCTAAACCTAAAATTAAGGGTAGTTTACTGAAAAGAAAAAAAGAGAAAAAAAATTGATGTTTTCAAAATTGGCCCTCATCATTTTGATCAAATTTCATTTGTAAGTATTGACCAATATTATAAACAAAGTGACTACTTTAATTTTTTCGGCAAAATGACTTTAAGTAATCAGGTCTGATGAGTAAACTCTCATTTCTTATCCCATTTCCGAAACTCTTTGAGATATGAAATTACTTACCATTGCAAATATGTAGGTATATTTATAATAACAATCTTTTATTTGAAATATATATTTATCAAACCAATTGATTTCAAATTAAACGCAAATATATACAAAAAATTGACTTTGAGAACACCAATGTCAAGTATTACGACAGTAAAAAAAATCTAACTAAATGTTGATGGGTGTCGACGTTTCATGACCCTCCGATACCTAAAAGGGTGGTTTTGCAATGCCGTCTGTCTGGTTGTCTTTTTTAATCTCAAATTAAGAGTGGTTTAATAAAGGGCGAAAAGAGCAAAAATCTATTTTTCTCAAAATCAGCTCTAAAGAGTTTGATTAAAATTTGTATCTAGACGTTGATTAAGATTATAAACAAAATGTCTATTTTCTTTTTCCTGTGAAATTAATTTTAGGGTACTTTACAGAAGAAGAAATTTTCTTATCTCTGCAACTATTTAAGATAATAAATAGCTTATCACTGCAAAATTGTTAATCATTTAATAATATTAGCAATAAAAATTTAAAAAATTAAATCTGATTAGTGAGGTAGTATTACGTGACAAGAAAACTAGTGGTGACTTTAACATTGATTTAATTGGTTTAATTTCTTGAAGGAGGGCACGCGCTCCCCATGCCACCGTCCTGGATCCATCCCTGGTAGAGCAATTATATATTTCTCATTTTAGACTCAATAGTCAATAATTACCTATTTTATTGGTCAACATCTATAAAAGAGTTATTTAGTAGCAATTGGATAACAATAAGATGTGCATCCCTTATTAAAATAACTAAAAACTTTAATGGAAGTCAAAATTTTAAAACGAAGTGTTGACCCTTGGAGACCCAATATTGATATTTTTATTGGTCTAAATATACAAATGAAGACATTAATTTAAAAAAATAGAATTATAAAACCTTAGACCATGAGTCAAAACATGTTTTACGTATGTATAGTGCAATTTGTTCTCGGGTTTCCTAATGTATATTATATTACGAGTTTTGAGTAAATATCCTCATTTTAAAACAATAGAGCGATAAAGTTCTTGCGGAGTTCCGTACCATTTATTTTCTTTTGGTCCAAATATAATAGTGAGGACTTTAATCCTTTAAAAGTAAAATCATAACATTTAAATCCGGGAGTCAAAAAATGTTGAACGCAATTATAACACAATTTTTGCTCAGGTTTTCTAGAGTATATTATTTCGTTTGACATATATTACGAGTTTTGAGTAAATATCTCCATTTTTTAACAATAGTATGAGAAAGTCCGTGCGGAGTTCCGTACCATTTATTATTTATAGTAAAATACCGAAGACCGCACTACAAGGTGACGCCTGACTCAAGCTGTAATATCTAAGTCAGGTGCTATTTGAGGGTGAGACTGACTCTTAAGGTGGGATGGAAGGGCGAGAAAAAACCAGTGTTTTTGTAGTTTTTACGTCAAAACTTTTTTTAGTTTGCCAAAATTTATCAAGTATTTCTCCAGTAGAAAAAGAATTTAATTTACTTCACATGATGATCTAAAAAAATTCTTGTATATCTGTCAAGGGTATCCTGGAATTTAATGACAACTTTTTGTTATAATCTAAAAAGTTTTTCGTCTAATGCCGCTATGATCATTATGAATATTCAGGAATTGTTGATTAATTTTTATATTTGTACTGGTGCAATATTTGACTTATTTTAGCAAAAAAAGGTTTACCATTAAAAAAAAATTGCAACAACACTGACCTTACCTCACATTCTCTTCCACCCCACCTTAATATTCAGCTACTCATCCTCAACACTATTATTGGCGTACTAAATCATTTTGATAATTGAAATAAGTTTCCTGATACACTATTTGAATTCCCATCTATTTTCACCGTGAAAGTACTGTCTGATTTGAGCATTAATATTCCGTCAAAGTTTTTGATCCTCTACCGAGATCCAGGGAAAGCGATAAATACCCCCAAGGTCGTTTGTAACGACGATAGTACGTATGAGCGTTAAGTGGAGAAAATTATACCCATACATTGCCACCAACATAATGACACCGATAACTCGGAGGAAAACTATCCGGGAATAAAACCGAATGATTAAAATCCTCAACAACCCCAAAATAGTCGTTATATTAGAGTTGTAATATTCAATTAAAATTCCAAAAATTTTGGAATTTTCTAGTATATACCAGGTGATTTCCCATCACCGTATCTCACTACCCGTTCGTGTTATACGCTTATGTACTAATTACTTTCGTGAGATAAGGATAGCAAAGTTGAATTTAGATGAAGTGCACCCGCATTTGTGTGAAAGGAGAGAGTACACCCATTCAGGAAAACCACCCTATTTCACTCGTTAGGGATCGAACCCCGATCTCCCTGTTATCGGCAGCCGATATATTGCGAGAATAACCAGTGTAATTATGATAATTGTAATTATTGTATTAATAAATAAATTTTAAATCTATGAAGACAAAAGAATTCTAAATAAAAACCAGAGCTTATTTTTGTCTAAGGAATATTCCGAAAAATGACTTTTATATGTGTTTTTGGGGTAAATACAGGGCCACCCTTATGGCTGTGCTAACGGTGCGGATACACAGTGCCCCGTGATTTGGGGGAAGGCCCCAACTTGCTTAGGTAACAGAGGGTCGAAAACAAGTTGGAGGGGGGGAAATATCTTTAACTGCGTACTCCATGTAAAGGTGACCTATCAAATATTGTCAGAGTGTAAAAACAAATAAACACAAAAGTATGTGATTTGATTTTTTAAACGAGTGAAGGGAGATTTCCATTTTAACTGTACCGAGTTGCATTTGTCTGTCTGTCTGCCTGCACTGTGGTGGATATGCCTTACAATAACTTTTGAACGCATTGACCGATTCAATCCAAACTTTGCGCACTTGTTCTTTGTATCTTTATACATTTCAAGTTTGCTGTGAAAGAACATTGAAATAAGGGTTGGGGATAAATAAATCCTTATATCCATAAAACCGTGGTGTCTAGCATTTGTTATTGCATGCATCTACCTTTCAGGACATTTCCTGATATCTAATACACTTAAGAATTGTTATTTATACTAGATGTCAACAACTGTATTGACATTCAACAAAAATTATATTTTTAAATATTTTTATTGGTGGGAGAAGGGGGAGGCAGATACCTGGGGACCCCTAAACGAGGTTTGCCCAAGGCATCACTGGGTATACACACAACAATCGAGATGGTTGATCAATATTTATTACTCTTAATTTTATGGTTACAAGTTTAATGTTTATTTATACTATAAATTTATAATAAAAACAAAATATATATTTACTTTTTGGGGAAAAAAACTACTGATTGTTTTAAGTCAGAGACACATAATTAAAAATATTTCATAAAAAATTGAAGATTTAAAATTAACTAGGAATATTAAAATAAATTATATGGTCGAGTCTAAATATGTACACATATTTTATCTTAGTTAAAATGGGCAATAATAGAGACATAATAATTTTAAAAACATCAACTCAAAGTAATATTTTTCAGGCATGTGACACAGATTTGGTTAGATGCATTTTGAAATCTTGTATTTTTGACTGATCATACTTTAAATACGACCAGGATTCGAAACACAAAGCCTAGGATATCTTAAGAAGTAAGTATCCACGTATTTAATAGCCTGTGATATGATCGGTTTACAAGCTGACTTAATTAAACTATTAGGTTCTGAGTGTATAGCTGGATCACATCGATGTGTGATTTCCTGTATTATTCGCGTGAAACCTGAGAGAAAAAAAATATAGTACCGCGTCTTACTAACTGTCGATTCATACTAATGTATTATAATTACTCTAATAGGTATGAGGATGGAGACATTTTAGAGGTAATCTACCCAACAAGGTAGATTACCTCTAAAATGCTTCCTTCCTCATCCCAATGTGGGTGTATTACCTCTAAAATTCTTCCTTCCTCATCCCAATGTGGGTGTATTATCTCTAAAATTCTTCCTTCCTCATCCCAATGGAGGTAGATTACCTCCAAAATGCTTCCTTCCTCATCCCTACCCCATTCTTGGCGGGATAATGGGAAACCATTTAGGAAAAACCACCATCAGTAGACCCGACTGGAATTCAAGACTCGATCTCCCCACTACCAGTGGGTCGGTCTAATACGAGAGTGACGACTTAGACGAGACAACCACAGAAGAGGGCCAACGGAAAGGTTGGAGTTCGAATCCTGTACAGGTATACTGAGTAAAGATTTTTCCTAAATTGTTCGTCAAATCTGGCTTCACGCAGATTCAAGCACATTTCTTCTATAATACATTAACTGGATCCCAAATCCATTAATATAGTTAAATATGTACAGCTTGAATGGGTAGTAAGACGTAGAGAAAAAGAAAATTAATATATATATATATATATTATGTAAAAATATATATATATATTGTATGTAAATATATATTTATATATATATTTCATGTAAGTAGATATTCTTACAAATTCAGTGTTTATTTTTTAAATATGGTAAAATCATACTAAAAATATTAATTATTTGTCCGTATTACACCATGAGACGTGCTATAAAGATTGACACCTTAGTGCTCTCGGCCAAAGAAGAACCCTTCTTTCACTTAATACAGCATTTAATAAATTTACTGAATTACATTTTTTTTTAATTCTTCGGTGTCCACATCGTCTGGCGCTATTCTCGCTGTACACTAGACTACCAATGACGGGGAGATCAAGGTTTGAATCTTGGTTGGGGGTTCTTAGAGATGTGTTTACGTAGTGGTTTTCCACGCTCTCTCTCCACGCAAATGTGAGCACACTTCCTCTTAATATAACCTTCCTGATCTCTAAAAATCACTAGCATAGTTAATATATAAGCGTATAACCCCAACGAGTAGTAAAACTCGGTACTAAAAATAACCTGTTACAGCATGTTTTAATCTCAAGTTTAAAAAACAGGGGGCCATCATTTATTTTGTGAGATACGGAGGGAAATGAGGGAAAACTACATTACACACATTTTCCAGGACAATTTTTATAACCCGAACCCCATAAGGACCCCGAACCCATGACATTTTTCAATTAATTTAAATATGAGAAAGACCTCTTTTAACTACAATATAAAGTGTATTAGAAAGTTTCATGACTATTTAACACAATTTGAGTTAAAATTATACTTCCCCCAATTTCCCCCGAACCCTTTTATTTTAAAGCAAAAAGATAACAACGATTGTCGATGAGCCTTGGAGACATCACAACTTATGATGTTTAAAATTAATTAATTAACGAATTATCATAAAGCACGTCATCTCCCAGAAGGTTATAAGGTACATACGCCATATTTTAAAATAGTCATTTGCATAAACCTACGTGTTTATTATTATTATTATTACTAATACATTTTGACTGGTAAGTATTTATCAAATGAAAACAACTAAAACTAACTTCAAGTAACTTTGTTTTGAAATATTTATCAACTAAACAGTTTCTTTGGGGGTGTCCAAACTTAAAAACAAATATTACGATCTTGTTTAGCACTCAAAAATTAACGTAAAATCTTGAAGTACATTCTGAATGATAATATACTAAGGCTTTAAACTGGACTTTAAAACGTTAAAATAATAAAGAATGTTGAACCAATATTTAGATTTAAAAAGGCTAATTGATTTATAAAAATTTTGTACACTCAATGGTAGGACATTTGTCTTACATAGGCATAATTATATCATTCCAATACTTAAAGAAATTAAGCCAAAACAAATTATTACTCTCGTATTTCTGCTGAAAAATTAGCCTAATAGGTGGTATCCTATATATGGCATATTTTATCAATATGGGTCTCTATCCTCTCTCCATACTAATGATGGTACATTTACTCTAACCATTTATTACAATCTCTACTTTTTGGAATGATTCATTAGAGAGAAAATTGCGCAACGCGTCTTTTTACCTGTTCGGCTATGTGCATATTTTCACGAAGGGAAGAAAGAGATATAATTTTTGTGGAAGTAACGCCTTCAACCAGCGATTTTCAAACTTATTCAATTCAAGGCACACTAAACAAGCCGCTAAAATTATCAAGGCACACCATCAATATTTTTATACCAGTTCCTGGCTACAAATACAGAGGTCCTAGGCTCGATTCTCGGCACTTCCAAAATGTATCTGGGAGGCAGTTTGGTCTGGAATAGGATCAAACTGAGCCTCGTGAGGACAAATAAGGTGTTACTTGAATAAATAAGCTGCAGCTACAGCTTATAAAACTGAGATTAATGGCTGTAAGGTTCGCTGTGCCGACCACATGACACCCTCTATCCGCAAATAGTGTCACTGTCAACGCTAATGGCTGTGGCCGCTCGGTCGGTATAACTCACTTGCGGTTCCACGTCATTAAGTATTTTTTAGATTTTTTTCACTAAAAATACCAGTAATGCAGCTCCGGCTTATAAAACTGAGATTAATGGCTGTAGGGTTTGCTGTGCCGACCACATGACACCCTCTATCCGCGAATAGTGTCACTGTCATCGCTAATGACTGTGGCCGCTCGGTCGGTGTAACTAGCTTGCGGGCCTACGTCATTAAGTATTTTTGAGATGTTGTCATTAAAAATACCAATAATAGGGGTGTATTGGGTTTTAAAGTCCCATAGCTAAAATTCTAATTGTTGTGCTATCAAAAAAAAAAATTGATCATGCATTAAAAAAAACTCGCTTCTTTTGGGCCTTTCTCTGAATTCCCGTGGAACATCTTATAACCTTTCACCACACAGCGGAAAAATAACGCTACCTTAAACCATGCGACCACCAATGTGTTTAAAAAATGTTGCTTTTTTGTGTTAAACGGACAGTACATCTAAGTAAACAACAGCTTTCTTTCGTCATCAAACATCTTCACGTTCTTCAGTCTCCCCACGTCTTGCTCACACACACACACTGACGAATGGGACCACACTACAATATCGCTAACGTCTCGTATGTAGGTTTGCATCAGCTGGTCTTCCGGCTAAGTGTGCTAAAGTGACCGTGCATTTTGTTGTTCATTTGTTTTACATCTCACACCCATGTCAAACATTGCCTTGTTCACTTTCTCTTCACGGGTCGAGTAACGTCCCTCATTGTGTGTAGATTCTTACATATGTTCTAAGGAGGGCCTTTAAAAGGTGGGGGGAGGGTGAAAGAGAATATTATAGAATATTATCATACCTTCCTAGTTGGAAAAACTTCCGTCCTCCGTGGTACTGTTGGTAGAGAGGATTTCCTTAGGAAGAAATTTTTAGAGACTACCAACATTTTATGTGGTTAAAATTGATAACGGTTTACCATATAATTAAGGCTTTTGAGTTTTTAAGTTTTTTTCCCCCTATGTCTTGCTACCCATTCGAGTTATACGCATATGTATTATTATTATCACCGTGTCTTACTACATGTTAAGGTTAACTATATATTATAACATGAATCTAATGGAGTATGGATGAGGAAGGAAGCATTTTAGAGGTGATATACTCGCATTTGCGTGGAAGACAAGTTGGAAAACATTTAAGAAAAACCACCCTCAGTACACTTGACTGGAATCGAACCCCGATTTCCCCGTCATCGCCAGTCCAGTCTAGTGTAAGAGTGACGTCTTAGACCATTCGCCCACCGAAGCGGATGTCCTGAATTTAAGTTAGTCTGTGAATCATCATCTGATATAATCAGTGGGTTCAGAAAGTACCCGTTAAGTATCTTTATTAAACAGTAAAGAATGTTAACAAAACCTGACGTATGACTAAATTAAATTAAAACTGATAACTTTTCTGTCAGTAACATATGGTTCTTCCTATGGGAATCAAACCGCATGGAGCAATCTTGATTAGGACACAGTATAACACGGTTCAAAAACCGGCTGACATCTCAAGGATATAAATTCGTGGTTTTTTGAATCCCTACAGAGTGAGTTTATTTATTCTCACATGCACCGGTAGTTCAACGTTTTGAAATTTTGAAATATAACTAGTATGCAAGTGACCAGTGAGGTCACGGTTCAAATTCTAGCCAGACATCTTCAAAACATTTCGAAGGAAGAATAGAGCTTTAATATATTATTACTTACCTACTCTATGGCATTAGGAACTCAAATGTCCATAGTCACAACTACAAAAGTACACCACCTATCCCTATCTTGAACTAGTTCTATTTAGTCCACCACATTACACCCTATCCCTATCTTGAACTAGTTATATACAATCTACCTCATTACATCCTATCCTTATCTTGAACTAGTTATATCCAGTACACCTCATTACACCCTATCCCTATCTTGAACTAGTTCTATTCAGTCCACCTCATTACACCCTATCACTATCTCGAGCTAGTTCTATACAATCCACCTCATTACACCCTAATCCTATCTTAAATTAGTTATATACAATCCAACCTCATTACACCCTATCTCTATCTTGAACTAGTTCTATTCAGTCCACCTCATTACACCCTATTCCTATCTTGAGCTAGTTATATCAAGTCCAGCTCATTACACCCTATCCCTATCTTGAACTAGTTCTATTCAGTTCACCTCATTACACCTTATCCCTATCGTGAGATAGTTATATCCAGTTCACCTCATCACACCCTATCCCTATCTTGGACTAGTTCTATACAATCCACCTCATTACACCCTATCCCTATCTTGAACTAGTTATATTCAGTCCACCTCATTACACCCTATCCCTATCTTGAACTAGTTATATCCAGTACACCTCATTACACCCTATCCCTATCTTGAACAAGTTCTATTCAGTCCACTTCATTACATCCTATCCCTATCTTGAACTAGTTCTATACAATCCACCTCATTACACCCTATTCCTATCTTGAACTAGTTCTATACAATCCACCTCATTACACCCTATCCCTATCTTGAACTAGTTCTATACAATCCACCTCATTACATCCTATCCCTAT
>CABFOW010000623.1:207540-233214 GCA_902141385.1 Timema californicum
ACACACATATTGAATAATCATCATAGACTCTACCATAAAATATGAGTGACTATCGACATTTTTATGAGGAATAAATTTAATTTTCAAAATAAAATATAGCCTATGCTACTCGCTGATAATGTAGCTTTATATTGATGAAAGATTTTTTAAAATCGGTCCAGTAGTTTTTGAGTTTATCCATTACAAACAAAAAAACAAAAAATAAAATCTTTCCTCTTTATAATTAGTGTAGATAAATACAATGCACACTCTGTTTACCCTGAAAGTTACAGTAGCTCCATGGCTTCTTAGGTGCTGACTGACAGATCACAGCTGACAGCTAAAGGCTTTGAAAAGTTACCGGACCAAATTATGCATCCCTACGCCGAACCATATGATCTGTTAAAACATGTGTTTAGCATCTGTCACTTCCTACGGTCTAAATTTAGGTATTATACCTAAATGCTGACTGTCAGAAATCATCTGGGAGCTGTCAGTCAGCACCAAAGAAGCCATGAGACTACTGTAGCAGTCTTACCTTGATCAAATTACACTCTAGCCCTGTCTTGTGCCATAGCGTAACACGTCAAAGACCCGCATAGTCAAAGACCCGCATCAGTGGCTGCATAGTCCAAGGCGATTCTCTCAGAGTACTCTCAGAGACGATGATGAGGAAATCACGGTTCAAATCTTGGTTGGGTGTATTAAGAGGGATTTTTTCCAAATTGTTTTCCGCTCTAACTCCATGCAAATGCGGGTACACTTCCTATACATTCGTCCTTCCTCATCCCTAACTCATTAACGTATTTAATACATTATGTGTATAACCTGAACAGGTAATACGTGGCGGTGCTAAACAAAAATAATATTCTTGTATCTTTTCAAAAGTCATGTGATCTGCAGCGTTTACTTTTCAAATATAATGTTGGTACCTCTAAACACCTATACTATCCGCTTCGATGGATGCATGGTCTAAGGCGTAACTCTCGCCATAGACTAGACTGCCAATGACAGGGAGATCTGGCTCTAATTACAATCGGGTGTATTAAGGGTGTTCTTTCTTAAATGGTCTCCAATCTCTACACGAAAATGTGGGTACATTTACTCTAAATTCAAACTTCCTTAATCCTAACTTTTTAGCGTAATTAGTACATAATGCGTATAATCTCAACAGGTATTAAGTAAGAAGTAGGGATTTTAAAAAAATCACAAATTTAATAGTAAAATATTATCAACGTCGGCTAGAAAAAAGTTTGTGATTCTTAAAACGTTTTTTTATTATCAGAATTCTATTGTACAAACTACCTTACAGGTGTAGTGTTTGTATTGGTCGCTAGAGGGCGATGGGCGTATTGCTAGTAGTAACGGAAGCTGGATGACATCACATAAATATCGTATCTCCCTCATATTTCCTCTCGGCCGCGAGATCAAGCTGTATCACTGGTTCTCTGTAGCCCGACGAAATGGAAAGTGACCGGGAGGCGTTTGGAGGCCAAGTTCAAAAAGACTCTAGCTCCAGGCGGTGCAACAAAGAGTGAGCGCGCATGCGCGGCCTTCTGCTTCCCCACTGGCACATAAAAGAGGGAAAACATTCAGTAAACCAAGAATATAATTTTTAATTATTTTAAACACTTCCTTTGGTAAAATCTGTAAATTCGGTGGTCGAATGTTCTAAGTCGTCACACTCACGTTATACTGGACTTCATGTGACGAGGAGATCGGGATTCGAATCCTGATCAAATGTAATTAGTTTTTCTTCAATTTTTCACATTCTCTCTCCACGTAGATGTGGGTACAATTCCTCTAACTTCATTCTTACTCATCCCTAATACATTGGCGTAATTTAGTACATTTGCGTAGAACACAAACGGATAGTAAGATGAGGTGAAAAAACCACTAGAAAAGGTCCGTATGTTTACTGTTTTTGTTTAACAAAAAACTTATTTTTTCTTTTGCTGAAACAAATCAAATTTATCTTCATCAGATAGGTTTAGTTTAGTTATCTACACATAATTAAAATTTTCATCAGTGTTTTTGTATATCTGTTTTGGTCATTGCGGAATTTTATCAGGATATTTTTTGTCTTCGTTTATAAATAATTTATGTTCATAGGGGGCACTATGATCTCGACAAATAATCAAAAACTGATGAGACTACATGCGTAGAACATTTAACTAAACGTAGACCTATCTACTGCAGGGGTAAAAAAAAGTTAGCATAAAAACTTAAACAAATACTCACTTCTACACGCGGTCTCTTCCATTCCTCCTTAATTTTTTAATTGGGCAAATATATACACCAATGTGTGTGTGGGGGGGGCCACATGGCTTAGAGCGCTACTCTCGTGTTAGACTAGACTGCCGAAGTCTGGAAGATCGATGTTCAATCATGTTCGGGTACACTTGGAGTGACTTTTCCTAAAGGGTTTTCCACGGAAATGCAGGTGCACTTAATCTAAATTAGGTAGCCCCATGGCTTCTTTGGTGCTGACTGACAGCTTTGAAAAGTTACCAGATGAAATTACGTATCCCTACGCCGAACCAGATGATCTGCAAAAACATGTGTTTAGCAGCTGTCACTTCTGACAGTCAAAATGTAGGTATGTACCTAAATGTTGACTGTCAGAAGTCAGCTGTGAGCTGTCAGTCAGCACCAAAGAAGCCATGTAGTATTGGCTAATATTTCCACTACTGGGCTACGAATGATAAAGCCAACTCGCGTAATAGTATAGTAGTGTGTTCAACTCAATAGCTCTAGCGATTAAATATATGATGTAATAATTTCGTTGGAAATTCATAGTGATTTCATGGTTTTAGCGTTGAGAGAGTATTGGAAAACCATAGTGAAAATTACATTACAGGCCAGCTTTTGAACCCTTAACTTCCCGTCAA
Source organism: Timema californicum (assembly GCA_902141385.1). Taxonomy (NCBI): domain Eukaryota; kingdom Metazoa; phylum Arthropoda; class Insecta; order Phasmatodea; family Timematidae; genus Timema; species Timema californicum. The sequence continues at coordinate 210,411 of CABFOW010000623.1, forward strand.
TGATAAACAAATACAGTTGACTTAATGTAAGAGCAATAGTTGAGGCAGGTGAATTTAAAGAAAACTAGCCATAATTCCTGTGACAAGTTAATGGGAAAAACACTTATGAAACTTATAATACGAGACATTAAGCCCCCAGTACAGCTTGTCGGGATTCGAAGCAAATAAATTCTTGACCTCTCAGATCAGAGTCAGGAGTGCAATCCACTGCACCAACGCCCCCAGGTGTTTTCAAGTGATGATTACTTTCCTTACATCACATGATGGTTTTGACGCGTCATCGAGCTTAAACATTAACTAGGTTCTCAGAGAAAGTCCAAACGAAATATTACGCAAAATATTATCACCAGCGGCCACCATCAACTTTCCACCTATCTGATAAGTTATGTTATCAAAACAAGAAATTAAAGTGTATTGAAATGGTAACATGAAACGTCACTTAATTTTGTTTATCTTAAATTTATTTAGATTTTACATACATACATACATACATACATACATACATATCTAACTAAGCCATTTCCTTATGGGGTAGACAAGAAACTGTGAATATATCTCCATAAAAAACAACTCCGTTCTTAATCTATACTCACTAACTTTCTCCACACCGTCCTATCCTTGCATACTCCCTTTATTTAAACAAGAGCTATACACATAGTCACACATGCTCTTTTATTCTGTTCACGGTTTCTTGTAGTACTTTTAGATTCAGTATAACAGGTTACTAGCCTAGGTCGTACCCACATCCATGACAGTATTCGCTGCTTACGGTAAGGATACTGTATCTATCGATATTGGCACATTTTAGCCAGTACTGTATATCACAAGTACAACCGTTGATCTGTCTTAATCTGAGCGCGCTTGCACTGTTCCTACAAACCAGTACCCCTACTATATAGACTGCCTTGCCGGCCAGTATACCGTAGCCTACGTCACTACCACTAGGAGGCAAGTCGGTGTACAGACACAATACAGGACGCTCTATTAGAGATTCCTCAAATATAAGTAGCTTATATTATTTGGTAAACGAAAATGTAAATAAGCTAACTCTCTGGGCGCAAAAATTATTAGTAGGATACCAGTTAAAAAGTTAAAGCTAAAGGTTAGAAATCTTGATGTAACCTTCCTCGATAAAAAAAAAGTTTTTACGTGGCCACAAGAGAAAGGTTTTAGATAATATGGGATTATTTTGTAGGCTTTAATGTAAGTTATAACACCTTTTTTTAAATAAAACCTTAAAGTTAGAATTTAAACTTTTGAACTCTTCACAGTTTTCACCTACATTTTGCTGAAAGAAATATTTTTAAAATATCAAAAAATTCGATGAATAATCTGGGATTTATAAACGTCTGCCACGCTTCTTAGTGTTCTCGCAAGTGGCATCCTTAATGTGGGACTGTAGAAGACACGAGTTAAGGTAAGTGTTCTTGCAGTTTTTACAGCCAAACCTTTCTTTTTTTTGCCAAAATAAAAAATATAGTGCTTCAGTAGAAATGTATAATTTAATGTTCTTCGCATGATGATAATAGTTATTAAATATATGTCATGAGCATAGTGGCATTAAATGATGCACCTTTTAAACGAAGAGAAAAATTTGTAGTTATGTTCCAGAACATCCTTGACATATCAACATGTGACGAAAAGTAATTTGTATGTTTTTACTGAAGCAATATTTGATTTCTTTTGACAAAAATAGTTTTGATTTAAAAACTACAGAAACAACTAATTTAGCACGTATTCCCTAAAGCTTCCACCATAAGGAACTTGACTGTGAATGGCTGACAGCATAAAAGTTCATCGTTTAACCTTATCCTGGCATTTCCATCCAATCCCGAACCTGACGCCCAACTTCCTTTTAATCCATTTTTCTTATTATCCTCCAATTGTTTCTTCAGATTTCCCTACTAACATTTTGTGTACACGCCTTTCATCAGTCCCCACCCTTGAGCCCCATTATTATCCTTAAAATGTTTGGTGTTGCATGCAAGCTATGAAGTTCTCTATTAGGTAATTTGATACAATTTCCTCTCTGTTTGTCCTACTTATACCCGACTCTCTTTTTCAGTAATTTGTTCTCATAAACTATTATTTTATTTTATTTTGGATCAAAGATTTACACTTCTAACTTACCTACCTGTTAATTAACTCTTGTACCAAAAAAATGCATTTAATAAAAACTTTTCAAATGAAAAACCACAGGCTGCTAAATCAATGGTATCAAATTCATTGTAAAATGTAGGTGAGTAGCAAAGAGTTTGATACCTTTTATATCAAGGTTCAAATCCTTGGTAAATGATTATTTGCTCCACATGCTTACTTATTTTATCTTTAGGTTGATATTTTAATATCTAATGTAAATACACCTTTCCAACTTTTCCCTTTATATACGCTTATTTGAGTTGTATATGAAAATAGAAATAAATAGATAATATAGCAAATAAGTTATGAGTGGTTTGGTTTTATTACCGGGTGGTAAATACATTAAAACACACAGAAACAACTTTAAAATAAAAAGAGGTAGTAGGTTTAAAACTTTCTTCATTTTTTTACGAAATCGAGGGCTAACAAAATACAGACCTAAACTTTCTTTCAAATCTTGATTGAGATTTTGGTTATATTTCAAGATAATTTCCATCCTTCCTAATATAAATCAATAAGGTCAGCATTACTCAATTTAAAAGCTATATTTTCATAAGCTTGCTCTCACAAAAGATTTGTGACGCAAGGCTTCTGATGAAATATTTCGTCACAGGCTGCTATTCGAAAGGGAGATGAAAAGAGGCGTTATTGAGTTGAAAGGTAGTGATTTAATCTATAACAATGCATAAAAAAATATTTAAGTTTTTCCAAATAGGTATGCATAGCTAATTGAAATAATAGCATTCAATTTAATTACGTTTTAATCTTTTAAGTACTTAATAAAGCTACTATTTAAAATGTGTCCTGGGGCACCATTACAAGTATCCCCCACACCGTCATTTTTTGGAAAATATACAGCAATCATTTAAATTATCTTCAATTACAAAAAAAAAACAGATGAATACATACTGGATCCAGTAAAAGCACATAAATCCTGTTTTTCCATCCACCATAGAGAATTGAAATTATTAAGGTAATTCTTGAAACCGAAATCCGAAAAAGTCTATAAGCCAATGGAAGCTTACAGATTTTCGTCTGGGTATCCAAACACTGAGGGCTTATTGAAAACTCTTAGAGTAATACGCGCTACTATTTCAACAGCGAAGCGATCTTTTAGTACGTTAAAGAGAAATAAATTAGACCTACTTTAGATCATCAATGAGTCAGGACAAACTTAATGGTTTGTCCGTGCTCAATATAAATAATATAAGAGGCTCTAAAGAATATTTGCCAGAAAACATTTGCGAAAACTTAAATTATAATTTATGTAAATTGTTATCTTCTCTCATCTACAATAATTGGATATTAAGTTTGGTGATAACATTTTATAAAACAAAATGTTCCTTATCATTTATATTGAAATAACTAATTATTTATAAACTGACTCATAGGCACTTTTATATGACTATTTATAATTGTTTAGAATGATGTAAGGTAAAAATATAATTATTTATAGCATGGTGCCCCTCCGGTCATTTTTTCTTCTTAATACGTCACAAGGGGTACACACTTGAAAATTGAACAAATGGAAGGCCAAGCCAACATTACTTCTACTGGCTCTTAGCTAACCTCACGAACTATTAGCATTTAGCAATAACATGGGTACAGGATTGAGACAGGTGTGATTTTGGAGAAATGTACTGTTATTTTCTTGGTGGAGAAATAAAAAGAGAAGCCATTTAGAAAATAGCTAGACCATTTACCAGATTGGGAATCGAGCCCCATACCTCCCCCCAGCTGGAAAACCATATTAGGAGTTTATGCGAGAAAACCACCAACTTAAGGCAATTGGGCCTTTTCATTTGGCGTGGAAATACAAAACCATCGAAACAAATGGCTATCCTCAAGAATTTTTATTGTTTTAAAATTTTATTTTCGGAAACGGTTTGTTCAAGAATAGAAGCATATTGATTAAGCTATACTTTTTATTTACACACCTCCTCTATAATTTTAACAGTGATCAAATATGGATAAAATTGAAATTTTTCAATAGAAAACTGCCGGTTTCATAACAAAAAATAAGAAAATGTAACAATTAATAAACATAAATACATTATCTTAGAAGTAGTGTTGAAAATATTAACATAAAAATTTCACTCATTCTTGAGAAAACTAATATTTTCAAACGTATGATTTTTCCATAAGACCTGTCCTGTAGCTTGCGCCATCTGTTATTGTTGGTGCGGAAGGATACTTTGGTCGGTTGGGAAGCCACGCACGCCATGCCATGCCTTTCACCCTTCCACCCACCATCCCACAAAATAGGTTTTAGACTTTCAATCAACAGAGCCAAGGACCTTAATTTGGAGAATATTTTGTGTGGTACACTTCCTTAAATTATTTATTTATTTACACCCAACAACTTTCAGCTCATGGGCGGTCTTACAAATTGAGAGCTACTCATATTAAGATTATTCTATATATTATAAAAGGTTGACAAGTACAAATATTGATATTCAAAGTTAAAACTTATTTCTAATAGCCTACTATTTATTTACGGTTTTTTATAGACATTTGATGCTCAATTTTAACCCTTGGTTATCCATCAAATGATTCTTCAACCTTTTCTGATAAATTTTTTTTACAGATTTTAAATCTTTAGAAGCTCTATTTGGTGTTTAATTATTATAATTTATGTATGAAAGATATTTTGGTCACGTCTGAGTAGAGATAAGACAGACATCTCGATTCTATAGTTTTATAAAGCCATGAATTGAAACTCAAAAGACGTTGGTTTTCCATATTAGGCCACTTTAAGTTGTTTTTTTCACTAATTGCTAACATGATCATATTTTTTTAGACTGAAACAAAATCTTAAACAAGAGTTTTGTATCTTTTGAATTTTCTGTTTTATCTCCACCCTGAAAGGTTGCAGTCTTTCCTTGATGGATTAAACTATGGACCTATCTTATAAGCTGCACCATAGCGGAAGCGTGTGGAGTAGGTTCAATACCTCTCGGGTTAAACGAAGTGTGTCGTACACAGAAATTTATTAAAGATAAGTTTTCCCAAAACTTTCGCCAGTTTCGTACCCATTTAGAAGCCACGACCTAACCAACGTACCCTTTCTAGCTCTTTATGAAACTAAAGTAAACGAATGCCTGATATATGTTTAATTATTATAAACAGTTGTTCTGAATGTTTACTAAATCTTTAGGGATTAAATAAAGAAAATCCTTACAGAGGGGAAGAAAATCCTTAACATAATACCATGAAATTAAGTCTTCTTATACTTTTAGCACCGAGTCTTACTACCCGTGTGGGTATTACGCTAATGTTATAATCACGCTAGTAGTTTTAGTGATAAGGAAGGTGATATATTAAAGTAAGTGTACCCACATTTGCGTGGAGGGAGAGTGGAAAAACCACCCTAAGTGAACCCTACCGAGGTTTGAACCTTGATCTCCACGTCATTAGCAGTCTAATCTACTGGGAAAGTACCACGTTAGATCACGCTGCCACTGAAGCGGGTAAAATCAAGTCAATATACGCATTAATTTGGTCATAAGATTTAATATTATCTTAAAAAATATAATTAAAAATCTACCCGCTTTGGTGGTCAAATGGTCTAAGAGGTTGATATGACAATATTCTGGACTGCCGGTGTTTGAATCCAGGTGGGGTGTAACTGGGGTATTTGATCGTAAATGTCTTTTCACTCTCCATCCTCGCAAATACGGGTACATTTCCTTTAAATTTAACCTTCCGTCATCCCAACCACATCAGTGTAATTACAGTATTACAAATTTGTAAAACCTGGGCGTGGGGATATAAAAACAGACAAAAATAAAAATCCCATTGGTACTTCGCTTACCCTAAGAAAACTCTTGCGTACCTCTGGTGTTTCATGAACCACGGTTTAGGAAACAACGTTATAGATATAATATATTACTCTTAAAAAACATGATGAAATGGTAATAAGGAAGCATATACACAATGTTTGTAGAATTCTATGTAAATTATTATTTAGGATAAAGATAATAAGAAAGATTTTATAATGTGATAATAAACTTTAATGGTTAATCAAAGAAGATTAATTGAAGTGGGAATTGTCAATTTAACATTAACTTAACAGTTATATTAAAAAAATTAATGTTGAATGTAAATTATTATATAGAAAGATACATTAAATAGAAATAAGTTTAAAAATGTCATCGATTAACATATAAGATAACAAACACTAAAAAACACACTAAAATGTGAGTCATTAGACAAGTGAACATGTATTACATTAAAATTATATAGTTTACCCAGACTATATTTTTTTCAGATTGTTCATGACTGGAATGATATTAAATTTTTAAATTATACAATTGAAGCAGTAAATAGAATAAGTTGAATTGGAAAATTGACAATATTGAATAGTTGAAATTAAAAAAATTTTGTTGAAATTAAATTTTTTTAAGATTATGTCATTGAATTCTATTTTCTTAACTGAGTCCCTTGCTCCTTTTGTAGGCTTCGTAGAGAACGCCCGTTATTTAGTGATGTTGCATGTTTCGACGCTCTACGGCATCATCCTCAAACATGAAATACAGCCTGAATAAGGTGTTCTAGTTGAAACTTCAATTAATCTTCTTTGATTAACCATTAAAGTTTATTATCATATTATTAAATCTTTCTTGTTATCTTTATCCTAAATAATAATTTACATTGAATTCTACAAACATTATAATATATTAATTAAACTTTAAATAGTTTAAGTATAAACCTCTATATAATGCATATATTTTTCTGAAATAAAATACCGAATAGAATAAACATTTGGTTTCTACAGAATCGATATTTTATTTATTTTTTATTCATATTTATGATCCCAAATTCCTATTCGACTATATTTCATGGTTGAGTTATAAATTTCACGTTTCAACATGGTGGTTACCTGGAGAGCAAAACAACCTTCAATGGTCGTGGGATGATGCATATCACTTAAGTGGAAGCCATATATAACTTAAGGATACGTTGCCACTTGCAATGTGGATCTGCATTAGGTTGTCGAAATAACACTTCATGTTCACGAAACATTAAATGTCATCTATTTTTTTTACAATGTACTTTATTACGTAAATGAGTAAATATAGTTGGGTACGCGTTGTACACTACTTATTGTGTTTGTCTAAATTGCAACCTTTCAAAGAGATGTTGCAGTAATGCCTTTTTACAGTCTATTCACCGCAGGAGTGTTGGTCATTGACAGCTATCATAAGATGTTTATTGCAAACGTTATTTTGTATACTATATTAGCAATCAAAAGTTTGAATAAACGCTTATAATATTACTACCTTCATGTATAATATGCTTTTTAATAATTAAATGAAAGAACAAAACATATTAATAAAACTCCTTTTTTTTCGCGGTTGTGGAAACAAAATATTTCATAGTGCATTAAAAAATAAGTTTAAAATATCATATTCATACTTGTATCGTCTTATAACTAACTTACACCGATAAATTTTCAAATAAATAAATTATCTTTATAACTTATAGACAGATCCACACAAAATATAAGTTTATATATATATATAAGTGTTTTTTTATTTTGTAAACACATGCCCACTAACACAACTGAAAACGGTTTGCATGACGTCATCAATCTCGCTCATTTCGTCCTGTTTGCCATCATTATTTATGAATAAGAGGCAGACTTTTAGAAGGTTTTGTTTGTAAATAATGTTTAAGTGAACTTCCACACAAAAAAATAGTAATATCCAAACGGTTATTTTCATAGGTTCATTTATCAATAAAGTAAAAACAGTTTTAAAAAAAGAAATTATCTAAAACAAATGTGTTGTTGGGAAAGTTTTTATTGCAAAAATGTACAGTAACTCAACATAATATGGTCTTGCAAGTAATGGTTTGGCGAATGGGTGAGAGTAGATTTGGTAGCTATTTATAGCTGTTTACTACCAGCATTCCTACACTGGATGGATTATACGTCACTTTATATGGCTAGTGTACAATATCTTATGAACCGGTTCCAATTGAGTACAAGAACATTTGTCGTAATTATCACGCTGACTGTACAGTGTGCACTGTAAACCAAGATTATGTCTCGGAATTCTTATTACGATGAGCTTTTAAAGTGGCGAGTTGGTTATGACTTATAAAGCAGTTGAGCGCAATCCAAAAGTAGAAGCATTTCAGCGTATGGTAGAATCACTTAAGCACATGGACTAGAGAGCCCTGGGAATACATTAGAGGAATATTGTTTTCCCCGGCTTGGCTTGTAGTCAGGGAGCCCACCAAGTACGTCAAAATTTAATTTGAGTTCAATGTCAACGATTTATACCTAAGCTCTAAAAATTTCATTTTAGTTTTTATTATATATATATATATTATGTTTTGGATTATTTTTAAAGCCCAGTAATTATCTAAAGAAACAAATTAACCCTTGTATCTTTACAAAGAAGCGCTGTTTCAATAACTCCCAAATATTAAAAATTATTATAAATATATTATTATTATTATTATTATTATTAAGCACCGCGTCTTACTACCCGTTCGGGTTATACGCACTTACGCTAATATGTAATGGTACGGTGATTGTGAGATGAAACGGAGAACCTACAGTTTAACGTGGAATCCGAACCACTGTGGAGGCCTGGCATTCCCCACATTCTTCTAAATATACTATACAATAAGAACTATGATTTAATTTTTAGATCGTAGCTATAAATTGTAGTCAGTTAACAGAAATTATCTTTCAAATGTACTTGGTTGGTTCACTGACTAACATTTAAGACGGGGAACATAACAATTTTATATTATGTATATTCCTCGTACCTCCATGTGTACATGCGCTTAAGTGCTACCACCATGCGCTTAAACGCTATTACTTTCGGTTTGCGCTCAACTACTACAGATTCAGTAGGTTAAGGTGGAAGTATAGGAAAAGCGAGCTAAAGGAAGTATGTTTTGCAATTTTTTGTATCAAAACATATTTTGATCAAATTAAATGAAATATTTTCCAGTAGAAACACAGAGTTTAATTTTCTTCACATGGTGACATTAACAATTCTTTAATATCTGTTAAGGGTTTCCTGGAATTTAATGACAATTATTTATTTTCATTTAAAAAGTTTCTCATCTAATGTTGCTACGCTCATGACAGATATTCAACATCTGTTGAGTTCACCCAATGTGAAGAAAATTATACTTGATGTTTCTACTGGAGAAGTATTTGATTTATATTAACAAAAAAAATAGTTTTGCTATAAAACTCCAAAAATAATGTCATTAACACTCAATTCTTACACTTACACCTTAATATGATTGACCGTGTAAGTTATGGTAAATATTTAAACAAACCAAATAAACCTGTTACCTTTCTACACAGGAAACTAACTTTGAAATGCTTTATGATATAAATGTATGTTTCTTTTAGTGAGTGAGTATTGACGTTGGGAGTCCGGAATACTTTGGATTGAGCACATGATAGATTATTAAATAATGTGATTAGTTCTCGGTGTGTATATCTGTTTGTGACTTGCATTGATGGGCACGAGGATTTAACGTCAAGCTCGTTTAGTCTATCGTGATGGTGAGGTCGGGTTTTGAATGATGGAAGGTTGGAATATGTGTTTCTTTCCCTCTCTAAATAGTTTCCCATTCTTCATCCACGCAAATAATAATACATTTCCTATAAATGTATACTTTACTCATCCATACACCATTCACGTGATTGAATGCGGATACCCCGCACGGGATTATCAACTAATCTTAAAGATACAGGAGTAAAAAGCGGAGATTGAATTTTAAAATTAATTTAGTACGACCATATGTAAAGTACCCTAAAGTAATTTTCATAAGAAAATGAGGATTGCCATCTTGTATACAATAATAAACAATATCTAGATATAAAATGTTATCAAAATAGTTGTAGCGAATTTCGAAAAAATTGATTCTTTAATTTTTACCCTTCAGAAAACTACCATTAAATTTAGGGAGATTGAATTTTAAAGTTAATTTAGTACGACCATACTCAATAGAATGGACTGCCAATGATGGGGAGAGCGGGGCTCGAATCCAGGTCGGGTTACTAAGGGAGGATTTCATCAACTGTTTCCCACTCTAACTCCCCGCAAATGTGAGTACACTTACTCTAAATTCAACCTTCCTCATCTCCATAACACAATAGCGTGTTTAATACATATGCGTATAACCCAAAGGAGTAGTAAGACACAGGTTAAAGGTCCCGGGTTTGATACTTAACACGGTCGGAAAAAACAAAGCCGTCACATAGGCAAAAGTAATCTAATTAAATGCTGTTATTTCCCCTCAAAATCTGCCTTAATTTGTTTAGCAGACTTATTATCACTAAAACATGTCTTATAGTTTTAAAAAAATTTGTTAGTATGTCGCGTAACATAGTTTGGTAAACACTGCCCAACACCTAACGTGTGTGTGAGCACGTCGACTGGAAAAGCACCACCCCCCCTTCTCCCTTTCCCTCTCTACCAATACTACGAACCCCCATCCAACCCTACCCCGTGAAATTGGTATCCAGCTTCCTGCAACGAAATGTTTGCGGGTCACGCCTACACCACTTCTTGTTTGAACTTTACTCACAGACATGCATGCCGCTTTCTTCCGATGAACGAGGGGAGCTCCGTCGTCCCCCCCCCCCACCATCCCATCACTTACCTCTACAATGACATTCATCCGTCGGGGGAAAGTGACAAGAAAACACGCACGAGCACATATGGCACATACTGGAGATTAACATAACAGTCCCTTGAGGAGATTCTTCCATATTTAGCTACAATGAAACAGACAACGTGGGAATAGTAAAACCTTTTTTTTTTCTCCGGAAGCGATGTATTTGTTGATATTTTTGTTCAACGAATATTACTACCTGTCCCTGCTATATGCATATCTATACTAATGAGCTAGTGGCGTAACCAGGGTGAGGCAGGTGGGGTCACATACCCTAGGCACCTAATTTACTAGCAGTACTAGTAAAAAAAAAGTTTAATTTTATTTAACAATAAAAGTGTATTTTGTTTTTATTATTTGGTAAATGGTATTATAATGAGTACAGTAGTCCTATGGCTTCTTTGGTGCTGACTGAAAGCTTTGAAAAGTTACCAGACCAAATATTGTATCCCTACGCCAAACCAAATGACCTGAAAAACATGTGTTTACCAACTGTCACTTCTGACAGTCAATATTTAGGTATATACCTAAATGTTGACTGTCAAAAGTCAGCTGTGAACTTTAAGTCAGCACCAAAGAAGCCATGGGGCTACTGTAACCAGTCTGAGTACCAATATAAGAACTACAAACTTCGGGGGACGCGTGATCTAACGCGCTATTCTCGTGTTAGACTAGACTGCCAATGGTGGGGAGATCGAGGTTCGAATCTTGGTCGGGTGTACTGTTTTCCACAGGTTTTCCTAAATTGTTTTATACTCAACCACCATGAAAATACGGGTACACTTCCTGTAAATATAACCTTCCTAATCCCTAAAACCACTAGCATAATTAGTATATAAGAGTATAACCCGAACGATTAGTAAGACGAGATGCTAAAAAAAAATCAGTCAAATTTTAAAGAATAATTTTCAAGGTTGGAGTGGGGTGTCATTTTTTATTTTATCATAGACTCTAGTTAAGGTGAGTTAAAGTTTAAAATGTACCCACATTTGCATGGAAGCGAAGTGTAAAAACCATTTGAGAAAAATAACACCCTCAGTACACTCGACCGGGATTTGAACCATGATATTCCTCACCTCCTACCCCACCCCAAACCCTCCCCGGCACTCCATTCTATTGCGAGAGTAACGCCTTAGACTCAGGTATCGGCAACTTATCGATCACCTTAGACCAGTCGATCTCAAGGTGCATTTCAATCGGTCTCGTCAGAAAGATACACCGTCATTACAAGTCGATATTTGAGTCTTTTGAACTCACAAATATTTCAAGTACCCTCAAATAATATTTGAGTGTTATAAAAATAAACTATATCAGTCATAATCGGTAATTTTATAAAAATTAAATAGTTTAATATGAAAGTATACATACCTATTATTACACCCTCCGCCGATCCTATAGATAAGGCCCCTAAAACTATAGGGCAGGAAGGATGTAACAATACATAGAAAATAACAACAGGAAATAGAGCAAAGTTTAAATGACACTGACATATTGGATTCCCATTCAAACCGCACTCCTTCGGCACCCATTCATTATTGACTCAGTCCATACGAGTTTTTCCACATACACTCCTTAGCTAATTCATTCAAACAGCATTTTATTTATTTGTTTTTTATTATTTCTCGAATGATGGGGAAGTAAGTATCTGAGAAAGGTTAATTTTAAGGAATAAATATAAGATGCACTCACAAAATATGATTAAAAGTAGAGTAGAGAAACGATAAATGATAGTGAGACTTTTGATCAGTTTAAAGATGATTGAAACGCAAAATTGTACAAACCCTGCCTTAGACCACTCAACTAGCGAAGAAGGGTTTATAATTATTTGTGTGTGGGATAAAAGGCCTAATACCGAATAGAGCTACACGTACAGTACCTTACGCTCTTAAGTAGTGAGTAACTTTAATTGTACTTAACGTGGGCAATACAAAAAAAAAAGTTCGCGGGCTGCAATTTAAACGACAGCAAAAACACTTATTTTGTTAATTATTTTATATCAATATGTGGGGAAAATGTGTATTATTTCAAATTAAATTACCTACATTATTAAATGTAACAATGTTTGAAAGATAATTTTAATTTTAATTTAATATATTTGAGGTATTAAACATTTACTTTCTGACCCAAATGATTATATGAGCATACGACTTATAAATTAACTTAAATGGAGAGTAAATATAACACCCGGTCCCCCGACCGTTAATTCATAGGTGTAAATGTGTAAACCCAAATTTCACCAATGACACGTTTTTTGGTCATGCCAGGAATCGTACCCGGGACCCATTACAGAGTATAAGAAGACGATACCGACTGAGCTAAGGCGTTTAACTTAAACTAATTAATTTAGAGCATGCATAGACGCCATAAACAGGAACGAGAAATGAATTTGACGAGTCTGGTAGAAAGAGAAATTTAAAAAAATACAAACTTTGTTGAGGTCTACGTTGATATAATTTTACTATATTATTTTATAGGTATTGATAGTATAAATATAAAACGTGATAGCTGCAGATCACATGAATTGACGTATGAATAGGTAAAATTAGAAGTACTTTCAGATAAGGTTCTTCCTAAGAGCCACGAATTATAGCTGAATTTAATTTGTAGCTTATGAAATTATATAATGTTTGTGTCTATAAAGTACAAGCTAAGTATCCCCATTAAATATAATTACTCCGTGGAAAAAATATCACTATACAGCCAAATAAGCCAATTATTATTTTTTTATCTGATCTTAACTTACCTGGGATAGATATTTTTATTCCTTAAAAAATAAATCAGTGTGACCCTTACCCAATGTTTTCCACTTTAGGAGGCTAGATTTATTTCGGTTCTTAATCTGTTATAAAAAAAATCTACGCAATAAAGAAGCTGTGTCTCAATGAGTTACATAAGTAAATGAACTTTGTTATTTCCATTGGATGCTTTGCGGCATTCGTTTATCCGTGACCCATCTAGTCTGCTCACACAAGCAAGAGCGATGTAGTCTTGACCTCAGCTCTGGTCAATATGGTCCAGCCATTGTTATACAGACCGTGATACATTCCCTCCGTTAGACTTTGGTTCGAATACTGGTGGAGTTGAAGGTTTTAGGTATCTGCTGGGTGACTGGTTACCAGCATTTTCATTGAGGTAAAGGAGGAAATAATTTCGGAAAAACTGCCCCAAGTGCACCCAAGGGGGACACCAATCTACCCATCATTGGTCTACAGTGAGAGTGACGCCTTAGACCATTATAACACCGATGTGAATATTAAGACGTTAATAACTATTGCCTTAAAAGTACTAATAAAATAATATATAATGATAAACACTAATCGTGAGATTACACAGCCAGACGAAGAATAATATTACTGATAAAACTTAAGTAATAGGCATGTAGAAGGTAAAGAAATAGCAATTAGACACACAAATATAATTTGTAATGTGCGTTGCTTGGTTATATAATTAATGCCCATTTCATAACTAGAACCATAGCTATAAACTAACATGCGAGTATGAAGATAAAATGAAAACATGAGCTTGTGCAACTATTTATATCCTCATTTCGAAAGTCAAACATACAAAATACTAATGTATTATTTAATATTTAAGACTGTGTCCTTATAATGAAGCTTGAAAGTTTTAATTTTAAATATTTACTACTTTTTAAACAAATGATAGTTTAAAATAATCACGTTTCTTCTATCTATGTGTTAGTGTATTTAGTATAATTATATTCGTTACATTTAGTGCTAAAGTAAAAGTAAATAACTATAGAGAAGAGGATAAAAAGGGTAGATTTAAATCATTTATGTTGATTTTTTTTAGGAGGGGACATTAAACGTTTACTTTTTGAACCGACTAAGCACAAGACTTAAAAACTAATTTAAATCTAGGGCAGACACATTAGCCAGCCTTAGACCATTGATTTATTATTGTGAAAGGAAAAACTCACTTTTTCCCTATGATGAATTTTCAGCCATGATGGGAATCGAGCTCGGAGCGCTTAGCTCAGAATTCAAGCACGCTTATGAAAGAGCTAAGTTTGTGGACATGATCAATCATTGGCATAATAAACTCTCCCCATTTAAAGTAAAGATTTAGGGGACGCGAGAAAAGGCCAATGTTTTTGCAGTTTTTATATCAACATATTATTATGGCCAAAATAAGTCGAATATTGCTCCAGTAGAAACATAGAGTTTATTTTTCTTACATGGTGATATCAACAGTTATTGAATATTTTTCATTATGAGCATAGCGGCTAAAAATTAGAAACTTTTTAAATGAAGAGAAAAAGTTGGCATTAAATTCCAGGAAACCCTTGACCTATATTCAAACAATTTTGAGGTCATCATGTGAAGAAAATTAGACTCTATATTTGCAATGAAGCAATATTTTATTTATTTTAACCAAAACAATTTGTTTACATAAACTTTGCAAAAACACTGACCCTTTCTCGTTCCTACATCCACACCTTAAAATTTCTCACTTATATCTCCAAGTAAATTACTATGTAAAGTACATCCTTAAAATACACTTTCATAAAACTGATAAATAAGTTTATATTATTTTATGAGCTACTGATTGTAAAAACAAATAGTAAAACACGTGAAAATAAAAACTATCAAAGTTTGAGGCCACGTCAAATCGGATTGAAAGAAATAAATTGACGCGCCTCGCATCTTAGATAAAAGGTGTAGCAATTATGGTTAACTGGTTGCGTTAAAGGCGTTAGAATAGTCTAGTAAGAACTCCTAAACCCCATAAACCAAGTGGGCCTATAATGTTACAGGGTGGATATGTCCGGCAGTAGGAGAACAAACAGAGGACGAGGAAAATACATACACAAACACATACAATGTCAATAAATTAGGTCTATGAAATATAAAATTAAATAATGAAAGAGATTGAATACAGTGCATGATAATACTGAACCAATCCACGCAAGGTTAGCGCCAAAACGCAATTTAAAAAAATAAGTCGTCCCAAAGAGTGAGATAAATGGATTAAATAAAAGTGTTTGAATCAAGTAAGTTGATAAACGTTTTAAATGTAAAATCTGGCACCATTGCTCATAGCTAGTGACGAGTATTTTTTGGCCTAAAAAGTTATTATGTATCATAAAAACTGCATAAACACGTACCCTTGCTCACACTGACTTCTCCCACCCTCTTCCTTTCTCCACCCTACGTGGTTTATATGGTTTTATTATTATTATTATTATTATTATTATTATTATTATTATTATTAGCACCACGTCTTACTACCCGTTCGGGTTATACGCACTTACGCTAATGTGTAATGGTAGGGTGATTGTGAGATGAAATGGAGGACCTACAGTTTAACGTGGAATCCGAACCACGGTGGAGGCCTGGCATTCCCCACATTCACTAGATGTCTTGTCAGTGGTGAAGGAAGGTTTTGGTGTTTATATGGTTTATTTGGCTCGTGCTTGTATCTTAGACCTTGGTTCAAGCTAGCATTTGACCTTTTCTGACAGTTTTAACGCTATTCAAAATGAGTTCAATAATCATCCAATCCACCTCGGTGGTGGCATGGTCTAAGGCACTACTCTCACAGTAGATAAAACTGCCAATAATGAGAAGATCGAGGTTCGAATCTCAGTCGGGTTGTTTTAAGGGTGGTTTTTCAAAAAGTTTTTCCTTTATCCCTTCACTAAAATTAAGTCACACTTCATCTAAATAAAACCTTCCTAGTCCTTAAAACAATTAGCGTAATAATCTAATAAGCTAATAATTCAAACAGGTAGTAAGAAGTGGTTCTAATAAAATCTATATAGTCATCCACCTTGTAACAAAGGCTTAATCAATGTGACAAGAACTGTCAAATTTCATCATTTACCAACGTGAGAAAATATATACAAGGGGAAGATGGCACTGTAACTGTTCTTAGATTATTTTGAACTCTCAGAAAAGGCCAAAATCAACGTGAAGAGTATTTAATCCCACCATGTAGTAAAAGAAAGTGTAAATAATTCAATAATAGTCAAATTTTCGAAGGTGTGACCTTTCATAAAACACCAATATTTTCGGCCAAAATTGATAACATTTTACTATTTATCAATATAATTTTATAGGTATAATGGATACCTACCCTAAGTGCTACCTGAAAATTGCAGTGGTTAATCTGTAAAATCCTTATTTGTCTACGAGCACATCACCATGGACACCCTGATTTGTGTATGATAGTACAGAGTGGGGAAGAGAATGTTGACACGTTTAATAATATTATGCCATTAACCTTTTAACTACTAAATGCTTAAAATTAAGCTTAAAATAATAACAAAAGATTAACAATTTTCTACATACCCTTGGATTATTCATTGCTTAAAAACAATGTCCTTAATATCACCACTATTGTTTGCAATACATTGTTGTCTGCGCTTCTAGAATCTTGACATGAATTTGTGCAATGTATTTGGTTGAATTCCTTCAACCTATACGACCATTCTGTAAGCTCCTGAAATGTTATTGGGTGAATCACATAGACGTGACTCTTTAACATAGCCCACGAGAAAAATTCCGGAGATATTAAGGCTGGTGAACGTGGTGGCCTGGCGATGTCCCCAAATTGGTGAAACAAGGTGCCCAGTAAGCATTTTGTGAAGCATTTCCATTTATGGTCGATCTTTCTGACCGCTGAATTGCAACGTAAGGGAACGGATATCAACAACATGTGTTTCCGGTAAGATGGAGTAACGGCCCACACAGCCCGAACATCGGCCTACTCGGAAGACTGACTACCCTTCGGCCAGTCGCCCAACTCCGTCACAAACTAAGCAACCAACACGCACTTTTTATTGTGGGTCATGTTTACACGACTCGCCAGAGAACAATTTAGGGACTTAAAGCAATTAAACAAGAGACATTGCACAAATTCATGTCAAGATTCTAAACGCGCATACATCAATGTATTGCGAACAATGGTGGTCATCTTAAGGACATTGTTTTTTTTAATCTAGGCTTTGTAGAAAATTATCAATCTTTGGTTGTTATTTTGAATTCAATTTGAAGCATTTTGTATTTAAAAGAGTACAGCTATAGTGTTATTAAATATGTCAACACTATCTGCCCCACCCTGTATTGCAGTAAATAAAGTATTCGTTTTTGGTTAAAAATAACAACTCGGTTGTTATTTAAGCGGCATGGTATGACAAATATAGAAAGAGCTGGAAGAGGGGTAGTTTTTAAAGATAGCACTTAGGTCTGAAGAATAAATATACCGTATATACGTTAAACACTAAAAGCTAAAAATCTTAAAATTGATAGACTTTGACTAGTAAACCTTTATCTAAAAAGTCTAATAAGGCCTCATTTTAGATAACTTTTCCCAATCTAACAAAAACGCAATAATCTGCCGTCATTGCTGCAACGACCAACCAGTATGATTATAAGAAGATTGGAAAAATATATATATTTCCCACACGGGAGCACTAGTTTGCATACGGCCTTGACTTTTAAACCGTTCTCCCTGATTTGACCTGCATGTTTGATGATTCACACGTCTCCTAGTTACATGTCCATCCAGGCACGGAACATCAAAGGTCAATCAATATGTCAACCTTCATTTTCATAGTAAATTAAAAATGAACAGCATCTTGTTTCATACAGGATAAAATGTTTATAATTTTATTGAAATATGATATTTTTAGTTACTGCTAAGAAAATGATTAACTAATTAAATACTAATATATGACTTATACATTCATATAAATAAAATTACCTCACACATTGTGACAGTATATTAATTTTTTAAATCTATCAGTTTTTTATTTTTATATTTGGCTTAAAACTTGACCAAATTTTAAATTTTACTAAGTTGAGGTCTTATATTGAAATCATGTTTAGTTGAGTGAATTATGATAGCTTGGAAAAGATAATTAAACCAGGTATCTTAGTTTGTGATTTAAATATATACTAATTTAATTCATACAAGCGAATTATGTTGAAATTTAAATCATAAAAGTTTTTTTTAGCACAGCATCTGACTACCCGTTCGAGTTGTTATACGCTTACGTACTAATTACGCTGATGGTTTTATGGATTAGGAGGGCTATATTAATATGACGTGTACCCATATTTTCGTGGAGGGGGAGTGAGAAACCATTTTGGAAAAACAACTCTCAGTAAACCCAACCGTGATTAAAACCTCGATCTCCCCATCATCAGCAGTCAAGTCTACTACAAGAGTAGCGCGTTTGATCTAAAATTGTATAAAATACTTTGTGATAGTTTATAATATACAACAAATTCAGGGTATTAATAGATTTAAAATGTTCATGGAATCAACTTTTATTCAAAAGGAAACGATTAAATTGTAGTAAAATTACCCAAAGTCACTTATTAAACAGGGGAGATTACACTAATGCTATGAACTGGACCACATGTCAATGTATATGCAATTGAAAATCATTTTATGCCATTAAAACTTCTAAATTAGGAGCATGGCTTAAGAAGAATGTGTTCCCTTTCAAAATAATTGTAATAGCCTGTAGGTGACTTGGCAGTCTAAAGGTAAGGTGTCAGACTTCTGTGTTGGGTGTCCGAGGTTCAATCCTCGGTCCCGGCACAAATGTAACTGATTGTCAAACCCTTCCTTCATCTCTGACAATATGTGTATTAGGCTAATCACAATTTGTGAATGTGAGGAATGCCAGGCCTCCACGGTGGTTCGGATTCCACGTTAAACTGTAGGTACTCCATTTCGTCTCACAATCACCCTACCATTTCACATTAGCGTAAGTGAGTATAACCTTAACGGGTAGTAAGACACGGTGATAATAATAATAATAACAATAATAATAATAATGGAAGCTTATCCTTAATATGACAAGCTTCCATTATTATTATTATTATTATTATATCCTTAATATGATAAGCTTCCATTCCGATGGGCATGCATCTAAATGTAAAGTTCATTTATTATAGTTTACCAATGATGTAGAGGTCAGGGTTCAAATTCCTGTTGGGTGTACTAAGGGTAGTTTTTTCCAAAACATGGTTACCAATCTACCTCTACACAAATACTTTTACATTTCCTCTAAAATTCTATATTCTTCATCCCTAGCCCATTATCGTAATTAATGTATGATTATATGCACACCTCATTGGCCGAATGGTCTAACCTCTAAGGTGTTACTCTCATGATAGACTGACCTGTTGATGATAGGGAGTTCAAGGATCGAATACCAGTTGGGTCTATTGAAGGTGGAATTTTCTAATTGTTTTCACACTCTTTTTCCACGCAAGTGCGAGTAGATTACCTCTAAAATTCTGCCTCATCTATAACGCTTTATATTAGTTAAATCTGACCAGGTTGTAAGAAGCTGTGAAAGAAAATTAAGCTCTCCTCCTTTACAACCGTTCATCCATCTTATTGTGGTCGAGTGGACAAGTTAACCTATTTGATGGGGACTAGAATTTTAGTAACCTTGAATGAGAAGTATAATTCGCCCCGCCCTTTTGACCTACAAGATGTTATTTTTTCCACAAAAGTAAGGCGAGTTTTTTTTTTACACCATCGCTAACTGCACCATCCAGCATTCACCTGAACAACTCTTTACGTGACTATAGTTCAATTTTCGTATAAAGGACCCTATCCAATCAATTAGAAAGGGTTTTTATCACCATTTATTACTTTTTTTAATCACCGCGTCTTACTATCTGTTCAGGTTGTAAGCATATTTGATAATTACTCTAATGGAGTAGTAATGAGGAAGTAATAGTTTTAGAGGTAATCTGCACGAATTTGCGTGGAAAGAAAGTGGGGAAACTATGTTTTTAAACCACAAAACTACACTCAGTAGACACAACTGGTATTAAAACCCCGACCTCACTATAATTAGCAGGCCAACACGAGAGTGACGCCTTAGACCATACGGCAACTGAAGCGGGTTAGCTACAAGTGTACAAGATCTACTAATTTCTTACTTTTTTTAATCACCGCGTCTTACTATCTGTTCAGGTTGTATGCATATTTGATAATTACTCTAATGGAGTAGTAATGAGGAAGTAGTAGTTTTAGAGGTAATCTGCACGAGTTTGCGTGGAAAGAAAGTGGGGAAACTATGTTTTTAAACCACAAAACTACACTCAGTAGACACAATTGGTATTAAAACCCCGACCTCACTATAATTAGCAGGCCAACACGAGAGTGACGCCTTAGACCATACGGCCACTGAAGCGGGTTAGCTACAAGTGTACAAGATCTACTTTAATATCAGGTCATTTGATCTGTAGCTCTCAATTTTTATAACTAATATTAATACCTACAAAACAACACTGATCCCCTCTGTCCCCTCTGTTTAGTGACCCGAGTCGCTGGCTACAGTTCCTTAAAGCCCCGGGTTAGATCCCTAGCACTTCCAGATTTATTGCGTGTCTTTAATGGGGTCAAAATCAGTCTTGTGAGGACAAATCAGGAGCTACTTGAATAAATAAGTAGTGTGTCCGTTCTAGAAAACTAAGATTAACGGCGGGAGGGTTCGTTGTCCTGACCACATGACCCGTAGTAGTTGGCACTATCTTCACTATAAAAAATAATATGACGCTTGTTCGGTATAGCACGATTGCGTGCTGACGCAATGGAATTTATTTTGTATGAAATAGCACCAATAATATAATTTAAAAAATGTATTTTATAAAAGGCTGTATAAATTCATGCACATAGGAGTAATTTTTAACTATAAATCCCTTGCTAAAAAAAATGTTCCATGTACAGTGGGGTCCCAGGCTGTGAAGTAGAAAAAAATAAAAATTTGTGTCCGGGACTGTACTCGATTCATTAAGAAATACTTACGTGATAACTAACAGTATATAATACATAGTTTGACTACCATACGAAGAAACTTATTTGCCAGTTCAACCCAATGTATCGCATCTTTGTTTAGTGGTCAACATTCCTGACTACTAATTTATAGACCTTGGGTTCGATTCCCAGAGGTACCATAAGTATTTTTCCAAGAGGTATTTGGTTCCAATGGTTGGTTAGGCTTAAGTTAGTTTTAAGACTTTTCTGTCACCAAATAGTAATTATCATCATCATAATGTATTCTCATCTAGATTAAGTTACGCCGACTGCCCGAGTGTCCCAACCTCAGAAGAATGTTAAATATTCGTCACTACCAGTAGAATACAAGGAATGTCTAGTTGACAAACTCAGGTGATATATGCTAAAAATATAAACTAAATAATTTACCCGTGAAATATATTACTTTTTAGTTCATTTTTACGCCATGATATTTTACTACCAAAATGATCAACGACTTTACATAAAAGGGTTGGTATAAATATTGAGGATATTTTGTGAATAATTGTACATGTAGGCCTATATAAACGGGAAGAGGGGACAGGAAAATAACATTATTAATTAATTTTTTGAATCCCCCCCCCCCTTCTAAATCCCAATGTGACAGGCAGAGATGCAAAAACTCTCTCACCAGCACTCCAGTCTTTTACATTTTTATCACCACGTCTTACTACCTGTTCGGGTTATACGTTTATGTACTAATTACGCTAATGGTTTTAAGGATGAGGAAAGTTATACTTATATGAAGTGTACCTGCATTTTCGTGAAGGGAGAATGGAAACCCGTTCAGGAAAAACCACCCTCAGTACACTCTACTAAAATTCTAACCTTGATCTCCCCATTATCGGCAGTCTAGTCCACTGTGAGATTTGCACCTTATTCCATGCGGCCATTGAATAGGGGCCAGTTTTAAATTATTATTTTTTCACACCTTTTCACTACCTGTTCTTGCTACACTATTATATTAATCCCGCTATTGTGATAGGAATAGGTAAAAGTAGAATTTAAATCAAATGTACCAACATTTACGCGAAGAAAGTATTATAAAACATTTTTAAGTTTAAAAAAAAACAGTTCACCCAGCCAGGATTCAAAACCCGGTCCTTTCCGTCCACAGCACACAGGACTAGACGAGTTTGACATTTAGTCCGCGTGGCGCGGGGTCTTGCTATGTGAGTGTTCTCTAAATAGTAGAGACCGG
>CABFOW010000624.1:0-30830 GCA_902141385.1 Timema californicum
CGCATATGTCGGCAAGGGCTCGGGATCGTTTCAACACGACGTCGTCAACTAGTTCCCGTCCGGTCAGAATAGCCCTGCTGGAAGGTCTAAGTCTAGTCTTGTCTGACTCCAGAAATATCCTTATGTTGCCCAACAGTGGTGAACCAAATAATTTATAGCCAAGTCTATTTCGGTTTGTTCGGGACTTGAGGCACAAAATATCGCTCTTATTCGGGATCAAAGTCTTAAAAGTATTTTATTAAGTGTCGAATTAGATCTCTTCAGAATAATGTACTAAAGCGACATATTTAAATAAATAGTACGGTGTACCACACAAACTTTCTCTCTCTCGATTTAAATTTAAAATAGACTAGTTTGAAATAAACTCATATGATTAATTTTATAAAAAGAAATAATATACACTGTTGCAGAAGCACGCCACAAAATAACCTAAATGATATAATAAACCATGTTTCTGGGACATTAAGCAAAGAAGAGCATCTCTGTCCATCAAATACGATGACAATCGATTTCATTTTCCAAGACTTGAATATACAAAATATTTAAACATTGGTCTATAGCTGAGAAATTATTGATTTTATAAAATAAAATTTTTCAACCAAAAGGGCTTTATATTTAATAGTACAACATATTTACAATGATAAGCTATTTAATATATCAAGTAATATACTCAGATTTGAGAGAAATTGGAATTAGAAGCAATAAAAATTACTCTAAGCACACCCGATATTTTGGTCAGTGGTGGTCCAAAATATTGGAAGTGATGATTAAGATCACTCCGCCACTGATATTGGTGGTTATGTTACATAATAGTTTTAGTTTACATACAAATATGACAAATTAGAATATTTAAAGGATTTCAATATCTATTTATGATATAAAGTGGTAGGTAATGACTTTAACGCATATTATTTACTTATTTTCTATTTAATTTATATACAATGATTATAATTTATTACAGTTTTTAGGGTCATATGAACTACCATTCCTGACCTAATCTTAAGATAAAGAGCTCTTCAACGACCAAACTAACTTCACACATAATTGAAAATTGACCTCAGAGTGTATACAAAATAACTAATTCACCAAATAATTATTGTTATTAAATACTAACGTTGGTCCATCATTTATAAAATACTCTTAGCTATCATCATAAATTAAATTATCAATTTGTTAAAGTTTTGAAGTCTCTAAGCTATGAATAAAATTATTATTATTGTTATTATTATTAGCACCGCGTCTTACTACCCGTTCGGGTTATACGCACTTACGCCAATGTGTAATGGTAGGGTGATAATGAGATGAAATGGAGGACCTACAGTTTAACGTGGAATCCGAACCACGGTGGAGGCCTGGCATTTCCCACATTCACAAGATGTCTTGTCAGAGGTGAAGAAAGGGTTTGGTAATCAGATAAATCTGTGCCGGGACTGAGTATTGAACCCTGGCCGCCAGCATAGAAGTCTGACACCTTACCCCTAGACCGCCAGGTCACCGTATGAATAAAATTAAAATAACTATAACTCAAAGTAGAAAAATCTTTGTGGCTATCAAATTTGAGGCAAATCAATACTGTTTTCTATATATTAAATCGAAATCAAACATTTTTATACATACATTCTAACATAGATTCTACCTTAATAGATATTTTCCAGTAAATTATTAATCTATTATTAATTGTAAATGAAGTAATAAATTTCTTACGAGACTTGCATTTTTATATTACAAACTTGTAATTAGATTCTATTAAAAAACTAGTATATACTATTATTAAATTTTAAATGAGACAGTAAGTATCGTAAGTCTAAATTTTTATTACAAAAATAATTAGCACACTCTAGTTAGAAATGTATATATTATTAATTTTAAATTATAGAATAAATATTGCCTTATAGTAAAGTTGTTATTTTAAAAAAAAGGAATCGTACACAATATTTTAAAAATTAATCAAACCATAATTGTACATTAGGTGTCCTTAGTGATACATTGTACTGGACAAGAATTTTTAAATCTTAAAAATGTATGTACATTATTTTGAGATTAACTATATTATTAATGTAAATTAATCAATAAGAGTCGTACTAGATTAATATGCTTATATTATCATGTTTTTATGTTTAGGCATTTTTAGAATGACAAAAAAAAGTTTGTCACATTTTTCATGAGATGCAATTTTCAAATAAGTATCAAAAACTTTTTTTTTCTCTTTTCCTTTGAATCTCACCCCAAAGTACTGTTTAGTTCCTAAGGACTACCCTCAGGAAATTATTAAATAAACTTAAAGGAAAGAAGAGCGGAAAAAGAAAGTTTACTTTTTTTTTATTTAAGTCTTCTTTTGCGGTATTCTTTAATATTAATTGGTCTGAAAAGAGCAGCAGGGACAAAGTTTTCATTTAATAGAAGAAAGCTTTGAAGTTAAACACTAAGTTGGTTTTTTTATTCTTTTTCAAAAGAAATAGATACATGTACATAAAAATACATATTTCGAACTATCGGTGGAATTGGATATATCACTTGTTTATTTAAAATGTCCGATATATTTTTGGTATCTACAATATTTTTTGGCGTGGACAAGAATCTGGTAAATATATGTTTAAAAATACTTACTAGACCATAAATAAAAATAATATAGAAAAATATTTTTATAGTCTGTATCCTCCTTTTAACCAATTAAAAATGAATACAAATTAATACAGTTTATATACATTATAATAGTTTCCTTAAAGTGCGGCAGAAGGAAGCGCGAGTAATTTTACAGTTTTTATAGGATTGAAACTTTTTGGTCAAAATAAATCAAATATCTCCAGTAGCAACATAGATCTTAGTTTTCTGCACATGCTAATATCAACAGATCTTGAATATATGTCAAGAGTGTCCTGGAATTTTGTCAAACATTTTAAATAAAGAGAAAAAGTTTTGACAAAATTCCAGGACACCCTTGACATATATTCAAGATCTGTTAATATCAGCATGAGCAGAAAACTAAACTCTATGTTGCTACTGGAGAAATATTTTATTCATTTTGTCCAAAAAAATGTAATGCTATAAAAACTGTAAAATTACTCACGCTCCCTTCTGCCACACCTTAATAACTTCACCTATAGCACTTTCCTCAACTACAGTCCATAAA
The DNA here is from genome assembly GCA_902141385.1 of Timema californicum. Lineage (NCBI taxonomy): Eukaryota > Metazoa > Arthropoda > Insecta > Phasmatodea > Timematidae > Timema > Timema californicum. Next base: position 3,131 of record CABFOW010000624.1, read on the forward strand.
AAAAAATTAAAATATATCGTAAAAATATATTACATAATATAACATTGTTCAGCTTCTCCAAAAAATAATTCCTGACCAATAAATGAACAAAAATATGTGATATAAAGATTATAAAGTCAAAATATAAAATGTTAGTACCCCTATAATCTTACTACTTCTATTGTAACTCAAATTTATTAAATTATTAAAGCCTAGATCTACTAAACCCCTTTAATGTGGTGAGGAAGCAAGACTGTCTACCGAACAAAACCTCCCTTCTCAAAGTAAGAGACAAGACTTCCAACGCACGGGAAAGTATCGGCGACTTTCTAAACACACAGATACGATCCAGATAATTAAATTCTCTTAAAGAGAGGTCCTGTCGCCCGCAGCAAGCAGCGTCGTTACGCTTGGACGTCTGCTTCAACTTCTGCTTCGACGTGACCAAAACTATCAACAAAACGAAGACGTCACAGCTTGGAGCAACGGAGAGAAGATGTGGTACAATCCAACAATTTATTAATCAGGGGTATTTTGGGTACGAATATTGAATCGACTGGGTGACCTAGTGGTCTAGGGGTAAGGTGTCGGACTTCTATTCTGGGGGTCCGGGGTTCAATCCTCAGTCCCGGCACAGATTTATCTTATTGACAAACCCTTCCTTCACCTCTGACAAGACATCTTGTGAATGTGGGGAATGCCAGGCCTCCACCGTGGTTCGGGTCCCACGTTAAAACTGTAGGTCCTCCATTTCATCTCACAATCACCCTACCATTACACATTAGCGTAAGTGCGTTCTAACTGAACGGGTAGGGTAGTAAGACGCGGTGATAATAATAATAATAATAATAATTAAATCAATTGGGAAGTATCTTACTTCCAGATTAGATTCATTCTTGAAAAAACACAACATCAAGTTTCCCGACCATTAACACATCACTCAATACCGTCAAATTGTATTAATATATATTTTTTGGAAAATAAACATATTTTTTCAAGCCAAAATGGATAGCATATTTCAATTAATAGTGGATTTTTTTTAAGTATTTATAATATTCCAGACGAGGTGTTTAAGTTAGAAAAAAAGTATTCATACAAAATATTTTTGTTTTTAAAGTGGGAAGGAGAACTTCACTAGCTATTTTGGATTTGGTGGACGTCTGCAAGGTTATTTAAAGGTTAACTCGCTTTTATTAAATTAAAACCAATAGTTATTTTAACAGAAATTTATTCTACAAAAGGTGACCTGGCGGTCTATGGGTAAGGTGTCAGACTTCTATGCTGGCGGCCGGGGTTCAATCCTCGGTCCCGGCAAAGATTTAATCTGATTACCAAACCCTTCCTTCACCTCTGACAAGACATCTTGTGAACGTGGGGAATGCCCAGGCCTCCGCCGTGGTTCGGATTCCGCGTTAAACTGTAGGTCCTCCATTTCAACTCACAATCACTCTACCATTACACATTAGCGTAAGTGCGTATAACCCGAACGAGTAGTAAAACGCGGTGATAATAATAATAATAGTAATAATAATAATAATATTCTACAAAAAAAAAATTTTTACCTGAAACTTTTTTAGTGACATTAACCCTAAGATATTTTAAATTGTATATAAATTATATTAGCACCGCGTCTTACTACCCTTTCGGGTTATACGCTTATGTACTAATTATGCTAACGGTTTTAGGGATGAGAAAGGTAATACTTATAGTAAGTGTACCCGCACTTGTGTGAAGGGATAGTGGAAAAACCATTTTGGAAAAAACCTCATAAGTGCACCTGACCAAGATCTGAACCTCTATCTCTGGCATAGACAGTCCAGTCTACTGCGAGAGTAGCACCTAAGACCATGCGGCCAGTGAAGCTGGTTCTGTCTGTTATTAACTACATTCTGGATTAGTATTTATTAATATTATAATAATTGTGTTGTTCGTCACATCTTACAACACTTCCAGACAGTCCGCATATTTATACTAATAGAGAAGGGGTTAAAAGAAATAATTATTTTAGAAGAAATGAACCCAAATTTTAGTGGATTAAAAGTAGAAAGCCATTTTTTTTAAACATGACTTTGAATAGAGCTCTGATATTACCGTTAATGGAAGTTTACACTATCGTAAAACCCTATCCAACATCCTTATTTTTTTACTAAACCGACACCTTAGCTCAGTAGATAGCGTGTCCGTCCTAAGAGATAGGGTTCCCGGATCGATTCCTGGTATGGCAAAAAATGTATAATTGGTGAAATGGGGGTTTACCCTTTCAAAGTGATGAATTAATCTACATTTTTTTTATAATATCTGTGCTGCTGATATAATATGTCAGGTTAGTAAGTGCACATTAAATACCACATATAGGTGGGGGAAAAATGAAATTTTACGGAAGGTCTAAAGCTCCAAAAGTAATATGATAAATCTCTTCATAAAACCACGAAAATAAAGTGATTTGTACCCGATCTTTGTGGTCTCAGTACCGGAAAATACTTATATATTCAAAGGCCAAACATTAAGCCAACATAGGTCTTAAATAGTCAAATAATATAAAATTAAACTAATATACTGTTTTCATAGCTTCACCTATACCCTCCTATCTTCGATGGTAACAGCAGTCTTTCAACAAGCGTTGATGAGTTTAAACTGAGGCTTAACTTCGGCGATACGTTCATTCTTACTACTTTTAACAAACACGTGATTTTTATATTTTATTTTAACACCGCGTTTTATTACCTTTTCAGACTATAAGTATTGATTTTATAGCAGATTTATTCGTTATTTGTGCGTATAACCCGAACGGGTAGTAAGACGCGGTGCTAATAATAAAGATAATAGCAATATTCGTTATTTAACCATCACAATGTCATAATAGTATCTTTAATACCATGTGGAGATTTTAAGAAAGTCAAATTTCTACAAAACTCTAAAAAAAAAGCACATTAAGCTAATAAATTTATTTTTATATTATCAATATAAATTTATTTCAGAGAAATAATCAAAATTATAATATCAACTACCAAGACTATTATAACAGAAGCCACACTATAATGATAGTGAATGTTTTCACAAGTATCGTAACACTGTCTCGCATTAATAGAAATATATTTATTCAAATGAAACATTTAAGGTGCGATGGAAGGGGACGTGAGACAAAGTAAGTGTTTTTGAAGTGTACATGGCATAGCATTTTTATGACCAAAATAAATTAAATATTCCTCCAGTACGAACATAGAATTTAATTTTCTCCACAATTCAAAATTTCTTGAATATCTGTGTGTCAAGAGTGTCCTGGAATTTAATGACAACTTTTTATCTTCATCCTAAAAATTGGTAATCCAATGCTGCTATGCTCATGACATATTCAACAACTGTTGATATCAACATGTGAAGAATATTAAGCTCTGTTTGTACTGAAGCAATAGTTTACATACGTTACATAGTTACAAACAAATAAACAAAACGGCCACATCACAATCTGTTCAAGTTGTGCACACATGTACTAACAATTCTAATGAGTTAAAGATGAGTAGGGTTGAATTTAGAGTAAGAGTACCCACAGTTGCATGGAGGCAAAGTGGTAAAACCATTTTGAAAAAAAAAATCACAATCAATAAACCCAACTGGGATTTGAAACCCTTATCTTCCTATCATCAGCAGCCTAGTCTAACTAATTACAAGAGTTACGCCCTAGACCATTCAGCCACCGAAACTGGTCCAAAGAACTTTAAACATGTTTATAGATGTAAATATATGGTGTTGTCAAATGTCAATATCTATGTAATCGGGTTATTTACGGAAAAGTATGGACTATATATATATATATATATTATTAATATTCTATATTAAGATTACAGGAGTACGCTCATGAAGTCCTGACATCATCTCCCGACTCAGCCTGTTTAGTGTATTCCACACACGCCTTGTTCCATGCACGAATCTTTTCAGCACACACTCTGCAAGTGAGGGACGCGTGTGAGTACGCGAGAGGAAAAGGTTGGAAAGCTGGCAACCTGCGGAGGTTTTGATAGAGCGTTTGGGGGGTAGAGGGGGGGGAGGTAGGAGCCAGAATGTGAAAAAAGTTGTGTTTGTCAACCACGAACATCGAAAAGGCGGTGACGCTTTTACCATCGTACATCGTCTCATACACCTTTTACGAAGTCTTCTTCGCCATAACTAAAAGTACCACCACACCCCCCAACCCCCAACCCCACTCCCAGACCGACTAAAATAAAGGTAAAGCCTGATCAAAAATTCAAGTATAAATATAAATAAAATTCACAATCAAATATAAATGTCGTATCGTTTGTACTTATATGTGTTATAAATAAACAAAAATGAATCTAGCTTAAGAATTTTACTTTGGTATCAAATATTTGTTGTGCAACTATCTGGACTAATCGCATATTTAGACTAATAGGGTAGAGACGAGTGAGAGAAACCTCAGAGGAACTGTCACTGCATTTGCATGTTGGTAGAGTGGAGACACATTTATATCTGACCGCGATTCCCCCTCCCAACTACCCCCGCCCTACATGTATCGTCTGGCAAACCAATACAGACAAGGATGAAGCTTTTTACCTTGAGTAGTCTAAAGCGTATTATTAATTTAACTATAATTAATTGAGTTTCTCTCTAATCTCAGAAATTATTGAGATATGTATTTTTTTAGCGAGATTAATTATTTACCAAATGAACTGGTGGTCTAGGGGTAAGGTGTTGGACTCCTGTACTGGTGGCCCGGGTTTCAAACCTCGGTCCCGGCACAGATTTAATTGATTTCAAAACCCTTCCTTCACCTCTGACAAGACATCTTGTGAATGTGAGGAATGCCAGGCCTCCATCGTGGTTCGGATTCCACGTTAAACTGTAAGTCCTCCATTTCATCTCACAATCACCCTACCATTACATATTAGCCTAAGTGCGTACAACCCGAACGGGTAGTAAGACGTGGTGTTAATAATAATAATAATAATAATAATAATAATAATATAATAATAATATTAATTTACTAATTAGATAACTGAACGCTGGCTCTGAATCTTCTCATTTTACCCAGCTCACCCCCCCCCCCTCAAACTTAGATGTAGCATTACAAGGGTCATTTTTTTCTACCCTGAAAGGTATCGGCCTTACCTTGATCGAACACGTTATAGACCTATCTTACAATCCACACCATGATGTAGCCCTACAAGGTATGCTTGTAATCTTTCAGGTTTAAAAAAAAAGGTTGCATCATAGACACTGATCATCAGGCGCGGATTCAGGGGATTCAAAGGGTCAGTTGACCCCCCCTGTGAAAGTTAGAAAACTAATACAAAAAAAAACACAATGAAAGTTTAGATGTGTGTTTATATTTCCCAAAAGGCCGAATTACACGTATCGGGTTTCAGTGCTGCTTTCTGACGTCGTTTGGCAGCACTGCGAGATGTTCATGTGATGAACTCAGTGCGTGTATCACGAGTAACAGACGAGGTTGACATTTTCTGATCGGACTACTGCTTTCTGCACCGTTTACTTAATCGGTTTCCCGCGATTCCAACTTTTGTAATGTCGTACCGCGCATGCTCGAGCATGTTCTAAACAAACGCACCATTGTATCACCGTTTTTTCTAACAATTTTCCTTCGTGTTTCGAGACTGTTCACAGGCGTGTGTTTATATTTTCTAGTGTATAGTCTCGTATTTCGGTAAATGATGACATACATAAGAAACTACAATAAACAGTTTTCGACGGAATTAATTGAATTGCACCAAACAATACCATGTTTGTGACGTAAATACCCGGATTGTTTAAGGCAAAGCTATAGTCAGGGGTGGATTTTGGGGGGTTCAAACACTTCCTTCTCTCCACAATTTTATTAACAATATACATATGACTTTATTTATGGTTCAAAAAATGTCAATAATAAGATACAAGGTCAAATTAGGGGGCTGTGTTACCATAAAAAACACTTCGGATAGCTTCTAGAGGTGTTAAATATTTATAAATGGTTCTAGCTTCCTATAATTGGGGGATCTGATCATAAATCTTCCCTCTCCCCTCCCCTCCAGAAATTATTGGCTCGCTACGGCCTTGGTTTGAGGAACTTGTAATAAAATTTCAGAAGGTTGATTAAGAAAGATACAACAAGAGGAACAGTAACTAAGAAAATGAACTCATTACGAACTTCCTGGAGGGAAGAACGATAAAATAACTCCCCCTTTTACTGAGATGCAATATGATCATTCTTCTTCTGAAATCAGCGCTGTAACCTGCTACGTGTAATTCGGCCTTGAGAAAGATTGCGAATAACAATCTATTTCCCCTCACCTAGATGAGGTCTCTACACATGATTTCAAACGCTCTTAGAACCGTTCTAAGTTCACCCAGCTACATTATTACAGCCATGCCAAGGTGACGCTTCTTGGCATATTTATGGCACTGGAAGAACGCGTGCAATTAAAAAAAGATTCCCTCGTCTACCCTGGTGGTACCAAGGGGGAACTAAAGTTGGCGTCCAAATAGTTTTCAGACACAAGACACCATTCGTGTCATCAGACCATTCTAAACTTTTCCTTGCTGGCTATTGTACTGCTCAGGACAAGAATTTTTGGCTAATAATGGAGACAGCTTTTATTATAAATGAAAAAATATATATACACATATTGATATTTTGATTATAAGTTTGGAATATGATTAAATTATTTGACTGGTTCGATAATTTTTTACTGGCCTGGTTTGCTGATTACGTGGAGTTTAGGGTTTGAATACCAGCTGAGTGGGTTGTTTCATAATTTGATATTTTCTCTTCCTTGGCGTGGATCAGAGTCAATTAGCTATAATGGTTATTTCTTCATCCCTACCCGATAATGAATTTAAATGTAGCTATCCCCCTCTTCGCTGCCCGCGTTGTTCTAACAATTTCAAATGAAGATAAAAAGCTGTCATTAAATTCCGAGACACCCTTGTTAAATATTAAGCAACTGGTGAGGTGACCATGTGAAAAAAATTAAACTCCATATTTGTATAGATGTATTATTTTATTTATTTTGAGCAAAAAGTTGTTTTGGTATAAACCTGTAAGAACATTGGCCTTTCCCGGGTCATCTACATCCACACCTTCAGAAAAAAAAAGATACTGTATACTTGAAAGATAATAAGGGTGTTGCCTAATTGTGACGTCACGGACGGTCAAGATAGAATTTCCCATGTTAATGAATTTACGTTCTACTCAGTGAGTTTTATAGCTATAACGTTGAAACAAAATCCATCAATTCTTAAGTAGTTCTAAAAATAGTCGTACTATATCAAAAAATTATTATTTTTATCTTAAAGTAGGTTTTTAAAGTGTATTTTTTTATAAATCCTTTACCATTTAGGCTACAATTTGGTCAAAAAAATGTCCTGTAGGAGTCTTCCTGCCAGAATGTAGATTAAAACATTCCTTGGTAGCAAATGTCTATCTATAATAGGAAACAAATAAAGGTAAAATTAAAAATCATGTCAAAATTTTCAAGGAGCAAAAATTAAAGTGAGTGTGTAAACTCGTCAGTGGAAGAGGGAAAGGATTATCGGCATTATATACAAGAGCCGTCTCAGGGTGAACTGCTCATTTTCCTCCCTCTCTTTCTTTTTCGTACGTAGCGGCTTAGGTTCGTCAAATTAAGATGCAACCCGCTTCGCAAAATTTCTTCGAAATCTCCAAGTAGGCAACGCCGTTAAAGTATTGACCCCTTCACCACAGGAAAACAAGCTAGAACAAAATGGATGCCTTTCTCCACGGGAAAACCAGGATTTGTATCTTAATGTTGTTAAATCATATTTATTTCTAAGTTTGTAAAAATTACTTGAAGAGGACGCTTCGGTATACAAGAATTTACCACAAATATTCTCAGCTTTAACGCAATATTTAATTCTACGATGTGTTATTTCAAGATATGGTTCACACCAAAATAAAGTCTAAGGATTCCAACATGTCCATGTTACTTTTACAAACTTATAGTTTGAGTTTTATTAACAAAAAGAGAACATAGGTGGAAATGTGACATTAGCTCATTTTCAAAGAGCTTTTAAGCATGTGTGTTAAAGTATGTATGAGACTAGGCTCGATGTAAAATATATCTACATTTAGCCTTCCTCTGAAAATATAGTAATATTTGGATGAGCTCACAACAGAAAATTTTAATATATTCTAGAACTAGCAGTGAGCTTACCTCTTCACCTTGAGATAAAAAGTTTCATACACTCAATGCCACCTCTTAGGGAACTGCAGGTATTATGAAGAAAGTATTTAATTTCTCTCTCTCTCTCTCTCTCTCTCTCTCTCTCTCAGCTAGCTGTTGTCAAATCTCCTCGCTTTCAGTTATGTCGGAAGGTGGTTCTGGGGTTAGAAGAAGCTACTGGCAACATCGACGAACCAGCATTGCAAAACTTATCATATTTAAGAGAAGATTGACCACACTAAGACAAGAGAATGACAACGCTGTTTTCCAAAAGTAGCAATGCAGTTACCTCAGTGATGATATCAAGTGTGTTGTTCTATCACCTCTTTCTTACTGACATGACAAAAAGTGGCTCTCAGGGAAGTTCAAAAATGAGTATAAGCTTAGAAAGGATAGAGAAGTACTTTCCTAAAACAGCACAGGCTATCGCATCTTTAAGTCGTATGGCCTGACAGCGATTGATATTTTCCCGCTAACTCAGGCGACCGCCTTAACATTACGAGAGTGAACATGAAACTCTTTAAGATTTAAATGACGCTCATGGAACTTTTTTTTACTCATATATATCATTATAATTCACCATCCTTTTTTTTCTCAAACAAATCCGGCTATCTATTATTTACCACGGCTCATTCTAATCCTTCCATTACATAGGCCTACCCAAACTTCAAGAAAAAAAATAATCCCCAGGCTGTTTTAAGAAACCAAAAATTGGAAAGCCGTGTGCTTTTATTACAATGTCGGCTTTTTTCCCCACATTCTTACTCTTTAGTTATTTTCATTGTGTTTTACTTTTTTTCACCACAATAAACCCGCCGACGTGGAACACAATGCTATCCCAATTAATCCCTTGAAGCCATTTACCTTGAAAAGTAAATGAAAATACAAAGATTTTCCAATGAAGAAATGTAAAAATGGGAACTTAGAAAACATGTATGTGGCTTATTATTTCTTTGCCTTACGTTGAAGTTTATTTAACGTTAGGCCTAAGTCAAACGAAATATTAATTTACAATAAGAGAATTAAATATTAAACAAAAACATATTTTTTGCAGTGCGTTTTACTACCCGTTCGGGTTAAACGCTTATGTACTAATTACGCCAGTGGATTTTTAGGGATTAGAAAGGATATATTAATATGAAGTGTACCCACATTTTCGTAAGGGGAGAGTGGAAAACCATGTTGAGGAAAAAACACCCTCAGTACACCCGACCTATATTTGAACAAAGCAGAATAAATATTTTGTGTAAAAAATATTGTGATAAATCACATGTGAGGAGAGAGATCCAGTTGACCTGATAAATATTCGAACCACAGACTTCAGGTCACTTCAATCCTGACGTTGTAGACCGTGTGAGCACCGAAGCAGATAGCAAATATATATTTTTTTCGCAGTTGTGGTGGGACAAAAGACCAGGTGACGAATCACCTAATCAGTTGGAGAGAAGGAAATTAGTCTGTAATTCGTGCTCTGACATGACCCTGTGTTTCAAACCGTGCACAATAATCACCTTACTATATCATAAAGTTACCTGTTTACATACCACCTAATTTTCATAAGAAGGGCCTTATTTTGACACCTATAAAAGCTACTAGATCTACTTTCACGTAGTCATACGTCAAGTCATGCTACCGTCAGCTATCAATTCTGATAGACATGATTAATATTAAATTATACTAATTAAATATTTAAACGTAACAGTTTTGGTAGTAAAATAATCTTTGCAATTTATGAAAAGGACTTCATTTGGAAATGTTACTATTGAATCTGTTTATCTTTGATAGCCTATTTACTAGTTTTAACATAGCTGGTTCTTCCTCTCACATATAGGTCAATAAGTGAAGTAATGAATTAACAAACCTCTTTAATAATATCGCGCGTCTGGACTACATCACTCGTAGCCCAGTAGGGGAGAGATTATCCAGTACTAATGTACCGTTGTACAGGGGACGTTCTGATGCACTAATAGTACATCCTTTCCGTGGAGGCTCTTTCCATGTACTGATGAGATGAGGTGGTGATGAGGAGTGAGTATGAGGGTGATAGTGAGTATGAGGATGATAGTGAGTATGATGGTGATAGTGAGTATGAGGGTGATAGTATGATGGTGATAGTGAGTATGAGGGTGATAGTATGAGGGATGATAGTATGAGGGTGATAGTATGAGGGTGATAGTGAGTATGAGGGTGATAGTGAGTATGAGGGTGATAGTGAGTATGAGGGCGATAATGATTATTAGGGTGATAGTGAGTATGAGGGTAATAGTGAGTATTAGGGTGATAATGAGTATGAGGGTAATAGTGAGTATGAGGGCGATAATGAGTGTGAGGATGATAGTGAGTATGAGGGCGATAGTGAGCATGAGGGTGATAGTATGAGGGTGATAGTGGGTATGGGGTTCTAGAACCAGTAGAAATACTTAAGTCTAACTAACCAAACTATGGTAACCGTAGAGTCAATTCCCCTTCCCGAGAAAATACCCAAGGTAGCAGCCGGGAATCAAACCCGGACCTCTAGGCTCGTAGCCAGGTGACTAGCGACCACTACACCACGGGACCGGTTACCAACCTCTATAATTAAAGTAAAATACGAGGATGTACATACAGCACGTGCCTGCCCTAATTAGTTGATTGATTGAATATGTATCTATATAGTATACATACGTACATAAAAAGAAATTAAATAATATTAAAAATCTGAAGCTATGTCAAGATTTTACGAGAGCTTGTGAATTCACGGTTGACCTAATGCGATCAACGAAAAGTGCTCAATTTTTTTCTATTCTGTGAAGTTCAATCTAATTAGGGGGGACGCAATGAATGAAATTGCCAAAGGTATTCACATTTCATGGTATTAGTTGAAACTTTTTTTTTATTTATTTATTTTTTGTGGTGCGTTTTGGAAATATCAAAGGTTTGTCAACAACATCTCGTGCTCCGTCTATTGATAGATAAGTAATATTGAGAAAAGTCAAATTGGAAAAATTCCCTAAAAGGCCCTAGTTAAAAAAAATGTTTTTTTTTTAATTTAGTGTGTAGTGCTTCTTACATTTCAATAGGATTACTCGCATGTTTACACTAATGTGATTAGGGAAAATGAAGGTAAATTATTTAGTAAATGTACCTTAGTTATACTGAGAGAGAGTCAATATTTTTTTTACTGGAATACCGCCCTTAGAACACCCACCAGGGATTAAAACCCTGGCCTTGTAAATGGAAAACCTGACGATGACCCACGTTCCCACAATACAGTTTTTATTTTTCTATTTATTTTTTACCATTGCGTTTTACTACTAGCTCGAGTTATACGATTATATACCAATTATTACTCTAAGGGTTTTAGGAATCAGGAAGGTTTTACTTATAGGAAGTGTACCTGCATTTGCGTGAAGAGGGAGTGGAAAACAATTTTGGAAACACCACCTTCAGTACACCTCAATCTCCCCGTCACCATCAGTCTAGTCTACTGCGAGAGTAGCGCGTTAGACCACGTGGCTACTGAGGCGGTATTTTTTTTCAATTTAATATTAATTTAGATACATCATAATAATTATGATGTATTTAAATTAATGAATTCAATAAACACGTTGTGGAATATAACAATTATTATTAATATATTCCACAACGTGTTTATTGAATTCATTTTATTCTTAAAATATATTTAAATATTTACAAATCTGACACATATTATAAATAAACGATACAATATAAGCCCTAATTGATATGAAATACAAAGAAAATTTTTTTAGTGATATTACAGATCATTAATAAATATAGAGTAAAGAGGCATAAAGTTCACTACCATATTACTTTAACTAAAAGTATTATCGGTGACCTGGCGGTCTAGGGGTAAGGTGTCAGACCTCTATGCTGGCGGCCGGGGTTCAATCCTCGGTCCCGGCAAATATTTAACTTCACCTCTGACAAGACATCTTGTGAATGTGAGGAATTCCAGGCCTCCACCGTGGTTCGGATCCCACGTTAAACTGTAGTTTCCTCCATTTCATCTCACAATCACCCTATCATTACATATTAGCGTAGGTGCGTATAACCCGAACGGGTAGTAAGATGCGGTGCTAATAATAATAATAATAATAAAAGTATTATCTTAATTAAGCTTAATATAAATATGTTTTCAATACAACTGATGTATAATATTCATTAAAGTATGATCCTCCTCAAGAATGTGGATATCAATATCTTTATTAAAATATTATGTGAGTTAAGGTTAAATGCTTTCTATGTGAAATTTTAAAATTCCTTAATATTTCGGAATATGGCATCAACCAATTAATTTACAACTAGTAGTTATGCTCTTTTAATCCGTATTCACCAAAGCATCATAACAATATTGAACACAGAAATAATAATAATAATATTTAGCACCGCGTCTTACTTACTACCCGTTCGGTTTATACGCTTTAATTACTCATTACTCTAATGGATTAGGACTTGGGAAGATTGAATTAGAGGAAGTGAATCCACATTTGCGTGGAGGGAGAGTGGAAAACTATTTAGGAAAAACCACCCCCAGTTCACCCAACCGAGATTCGAACCTCTATCTTCCCCTCCTCAGCAGTCGAGCTTCAACACGACAAGTGCGTTATCCAACTACGCCACCGAGGCGGGTAACACGGAAATGTATTAGTGGTTGGGGATATACTATGGGTATAGCGATTTTTATTAAATCACTGAGTCTTACTTCATGATAATAAATGTGAGAATATATTATGATTACTCTAATTGAGTGGGGATGAAGAAGGAAGCATTTTAGAGGTAATCTACACGCATATGCTTGGAAGGAGAGTAAGAAACCAATTTAGAGAAAAAATCGCACTCAATACACCAGACCGATATTTGAACCTCGATCTCTCCGTCATCAGCAGGTCAGTCTAACATGAGAGTGACGCCTTAGACCATTCGGCCATTGAAGTTTGTATCAAAGTTATTATTTATATGCTTCTTTAATGCTGTTGATTTTAACTTTTTTTTAATGTGTAAACTTTTAAATCATATTTTAATTTATTTATTTTTAATTTTAATCTTGTACTAAATTTGTTCAAGGTCTTACTGAGAAATAGAATTCCTTACTGGTGCATTATACTGAGATTAAAACTGTTTTAGGATCTGCGTGGTGGGTAGACTTGGGAGCATAGTTACCACATAGCGGGAGTTGTTCCGTTACTACTATTAAGCATACTCAGTGACTGTCAAAAAATCTGACAGCGTGGATCTGCGTGGTGGGTAGGATTGGGAGCATAGTTGCCATATAGCAGGAGTTGGCGCGTTACTACTATGCAAGCATACTCAGTGACTGTCAAAAAATCTGACAGCGTGGATCTGTGTGGTGGGTAGGCTTGGGAGCATAGTTGCCATATAGCAGGAGTTGGCGCGTTACTACTATGCAAGCATACTCAGTGGCTATCAAGAAATTTGTCAACGTGGTTCTGCATGGTGAGTAGGCTGGGAAACATAGTTGCCACATAGTGGGAGTTGGCGCGTTACTACTATGCAAGCATACTCAGTGGCTATCAAGAAATTTGTCAACGTGGTTCTGCATGGTGGGTAGGCTGGGAAACATAGTTGCCACATAGTGGGAGTTTGCGCGTTACTACTATGCAAGCATAATCAGTGACTATCAAGAAATCTGTCAACGTGGTTCTGCATGGCGAGTAGGCTGGGGAATATAGTTGTCACATAGTGGGAGTTTGCGTGTTACTTCTATGCAAGCATACTCAGTGACTATCAAAAAATCTGGCAACGTGGTTCTGCGTGGTAGGTAGGCTTGGGAGCATAGTTGCCACATAGCAGGAATTTGTGCGTTACTACTATGCAAGCATACCCAGTGACTATCAAGAAATCTGTCAACGTGGTTCTGCATGGTGAGTAGGCTGGGAAACATAGTTGCCACATATTGGGAGTTTGCGCGTTACTACTATGCAAGCATAATCAGTGACTATCAAGAAATCTGTCAACGTGGTTCTGCATGGCGAGTAGAGCTGGGGACTATAGTTGTCACATAGTGGGAGTTTGCGCGTTACTACTATGCAAGCATACTCAGTGACTGTCAAGAAATCTGGCAACGTGTATTGTTTTCTATGACAACTACTCTTCACGGATTGTTCGAGCATGTGACGAGCCTCCACTCCCCACTCCGGCTTTGGTCTCAATCCTAAAGCAACTTAAAACGCAGTTTACCCCTCCAACAAGCGTTGTTTGCAGCTTTGCATCAATCAAATATCAGAAAATTGCAGTGATTATTTTTTTAGAATTCTTTTAAATTCTTTCTGACTTTTACTTGTCACACCGAGCTCCCTGTCTCTTCCAGAAGAGTTTCAACTTTGAACTTTCTGGGTCTCTCGAGCCAGTCTGCAAGTTATCGCGTGCCGCATCCGGTCCGCGGGTGGGAGGCTAGCTCAGTCCGGGAGAGAGGGTGTCATGTAGCTTCCAAGAGCACAGAAGGAAAGGACGACAACCAAAATGGAAGAAAAGGAGTCGAAAACCTTCAATAAACTCTTTTGAAGAACAAAGCTTCTTTTATATATCCGATGTTGAGAAGAGATGAAGACGTGGAGAGCTCAGCTCAGTTGACTAAAATAAAAATAAAGGAAATAAATGGAACATATCAAGTGTGAAAAGTGAAACTGATAAAAACATACCGAACTAACTTAGTTTGTTATTTTTAACATGAGAGCAAACTTAAACCTGTTCTGATTATACGATTATTTACTAATTACGCTAATGGCTTAAAGGATTAGGAAGGTTATATTTAGTCAAAGATTGCTCATATTTGCGTGGAGGGAGAGTGGTAAACCATTTTGAAAAACCACCCTCAGTACACCCGACTGAGATTCGAACCTTGGTCCCCCAGTCGTTGGTAGTCCATTCCACTGCGAAAGTAGCACCTTAGACCAAAGTGGTTGGACCTAGTTTTCTTCTAAAAATAAAGTCATTTTCTAAAAGTATACCAAAAGAACATTATAAGCTCATCGAGGATTTTTTTAGTGTTTTTTAAAGCTTCATAACTGCCATTCCCTTTATAAGTACAATGGTGTGAGGATATTTCTCTTTAAGTATATGGTACTACGGCGCCTTAGTAATATTGCCCTCGTGGTGACGTCACATGACCGAGTAACCCCCTTTTATAAAAAAAAAACTATCCACAGTTTTGTCTCGAGGGATTGGTGTAAAGGGTGAGGGTAGAAATGCCTCCCCAATGTTTACTCAACAAAAGATTTCAATAGCTTTAGCACAACGTCCATATAATAGACATCCTAAAACCACCCGGCCCATAACTTGCGATTATATGAGAGGGCTTTGTAAACTTTCTTCTTCTGAAAAAGAATAATGTATCATATATGTAAATGTGTTCTAACGTGATAAATAATGGCCTGAGATAATGTACACGGCTTTCAGTGCGTAACACTGAAAACCTCGACAAAGTGGTCTTAAGCTCATTTAGAAATAATAAATTCTGGTTCCTCCCGTCACAACCTATGGTTGTATTCTTCTGTTTTTACACGGCACTGGAAATTACCAAAGTACTTTCTTTTGACAATCTTTGTAAGTTACTACGCTATTTTCCTTAATCTCTAATAAAGAAGGAAAATACGATAACACCTTTCTAAGAAACTTTGTTTCATATCCAGGTTGGCTCTTAATTTTTAAATTTAGTAAAAGCAGTTGAGGTAGAGGGAGTACAAGAGATAGTAGAGGAAGCAAGACTGAGATGGTATGGTCATGTAATGAGGATGTTGGAGTACATGAGATAGTAGAGGAAGCAGGACTGAGATGGTATGGACATGTAATGAGGATGTTGGAGTACATGAGATAGTAGAGGAAGCAAGACTGAGATGGTATGGACATGTAATGAGGATGTTGGAGTACATGAGATAGTAGAGGAAGCAAGACTGAGATGGTATGGACATGTAATGAGGATGTTGGAGTACATGAGATAGTAGAGGAAGCAAGACTGAGATGGTATGGACATGTAATGAGGATGTTGGAGTACATGAGATAGTAGAGGAAGCAAGACTGAGATGGTATGGACATGTAATGAGGATGTTGGAGTACATGAGATAGTAGAGGAAGCAAGACTGAGATGGTATGGACATGTAATGAGGATGTTGGAGTACATGAGATAGTAGAGGAAGCAAGACTGAGATGGTATGGACATGTAATGAGGATGTTGGAGTACATGAGATAGTAGAGGAAGCAAGACTGAGATGGTATGGACATGTAATGAGGATGTTGGAGTACATGAGATAGTAGAGGAAGCAAGACTGAGATGGTATGGACATGTAATGAGGATGTTGGAGTACATGAGATAGTAGAGGAAGCAAGACTGAGATGGTATGGACATGTAATGAGGATGTTGGAGTACATGAGATAGTAGAGGAAGCAAGACTGAGATGGTATGGACATGTAATGAGGATGTTGGAGTACATGAGATAGTAGAGGAAGCAAGACTGAGATGGTATGGTCATGTAATGAGGATGTTGGAGTACATGAGATAGTAGAGGAAGCAAGACTGAGATGGTATGGACATGTAATGAGGATGTTGGAGTACATGAGATAGTAGAGGAAGCAGGCTGAGATGGTATGGTCATGTAATGAGGATGTTGGAGGACATGAGATAGTAGAGGAAGCAGGCTGAGATGGTATGGTCATGTAATGAGGATGTTGGAGGACATGAGATAGTAGAGGAAGCAAGATTGAGGATGTTGGAGTACATGATATAGTAGAGGAAGCAAGACTTGAGATGGTATGGGCATGTAATGAGGATATAAAAAGAGAGTATGTCGAAGAAAATGTTGAAAAAGAAGTATGTGGGGAAAATCACACAGGCAAAGCCACCAAAAAAGAGATGGGAGAAGCATATAATAGTAAGTGTTCAAGTAAGATTAGAAGAATGTAATAAATTAAAGGAAGAAGAATGGTGGAAGGCTATAGAAAGATGAAGGTATTTTACTAAACTGATCTGGCCACAGGTTGGAAACAGTTGTTGATGATGATGATGATAATAAGTAAAAGAAGATATGATCTGAGTAATTTTGAGATACTTTAGTACATCTTCAGTAGCTAACAATTCAACTTGTGTTAAAAGTTTGTAAAAACAAAAATAATATAAATAAATATCTGGGATTTTATCCAGACAGGTGTTCACATGGTATATGACGTCAATTTAACAGTATACTGGATTTATAATGACAATAAGGTCAAAGTTTAAATATAGGCTTGGTTTACTGGTGGTGGATTTCTAAATATGCTTTATTATGGTCGTTTTTACAGTTTAGTACCACTCTAATATTATTTAATTACTTTTTTAGCCTCGCGTCTTAATATACGGTCGGGTTATACCCTTATGTACTAACTACGAAGATTGATTTCGGGATTAGGTAGATTATATTTAGAGGAAAAATACCCGTCTTCTCGTAGAGGGGGTGTGAAAAAACATTTTGTAAAAACCACCCGACCAAGATTCGAGCCTTTATCATTCCGTCATTGACAATCTCATCCACTGTGAGAGTAGCTTCTTAGAATATGTGCCTAATAAAGTGGATCACTCTAATGCTGAACTTACATTTTAAACATTAATGTTGGGGCTTCACAATTGTTTTATGGTTGTAAAGAAATCTGGGAACCAAAATATTTGAGAAGCACAGCGATATAAAATTAAGTTAAAGATTTCCATAAGTTTTATTATTTTCTAATCAAAGAAGGGGTTGATTTCCCCATCCCGTCGCCCCCTCCCTCTGAATCCACCCCTTTTTTCTCTCCATATTTTATGAATTGATAACACCATTCTATTCCCTAAATAATTTGTGTTTAAATTATATATAAACTAATAATAAGCATTTATATTCCAAAACTATCTAACTCTCTGGCCTGAGAACATTCGAAATTTCATGGCCCCCAGAACTTATGATAGTCATTCAATCATATTCTGAGACACTTTAATCCAATCCCTAATCTGACACCAAAACTCCTTCAAATCCATTTTCACACTATCCTACCATCGACGTATTGGCCTACCAAGTGGTATTTTATCTTCAGGTTTCACAACTAAAATATTTTATACACGCCTGCTATCACCTACATTCTCCAGCCAAATAACCATCCCACTTGAGCGTACACGCTTTGATTATTCTTATAATGGTTGTCGATTTTGTATGTCATAAAGTTCGTTCTATATTCCAAAAATAAGATTTGTTAGACATTATCTTCTTCACGGGTGACCTGGTGGTCTAGGGATAAGGTGTCAGACTTCTGTGCTGGGGATCCGGGGTTCAATCCTCGGTCCCGGCATAGATTTATCTGATTATCAAACCCTTCCTTCACCTCTGACAAGACATCTTGTAAATGTGGGGAATGCCAGGCCTCCACATTCGGATCCCACGTTAAACTGTAGGTCCTCCATTTCATCTCACAATCACTCTACCATTACATATTAGCGTAAGTGCGTATAACTCGAACGGGTAGTAAGATGCGGTGCTGATAATAATAATAATAATCATCATCATCATCATCATCATATTTCCTTCCCTATTCGTTCTCGCCGAATTTCTTAAATTAGAAACGCTTCTTGTGGACTGTAAGTAATTACGTTATCTTCCTATAAGGCTGTAATGCTTGCATCCCCCATCCTCAAAAGAGTCTTCTATTTGTGCTTAATGAGGAGCTGATAATAGAGTTCTAGACAACGAAGCTTACTAGCAAAATAATATTAAGTTTAGTAAATACTCTATCAATAAAGTACATACAGTATAATGTTGTGTGATTTGAGAATACATAAAATACATTTATCATAATGGGCTGAATTATATGAGAATATTAATGAAGCTACTATTACTACTACTACAAATAATATTAATAATAATAATAGCAAATTAATTCGAACTATACAATAAAATAGTAATTATAATTATAAAACATTTGTACTATTTTTCATCCAATGGTAACCATTTAGATTCACTCGTTTTTAATAAAGTAACCTTATTAAGTATTTTACCAACTGTATTTATTTAAACCTTTCTTGAGATAGTATTGTATTTCTTTAAATTAAATGTATGGTATTAATTTCTCTTTTTTATTTCATTTGAGTAGCAAAATCAACACATATATTTCAACAGATTAATCCCAATTTCAGTTAATACAACCAAACGTTTTATTTATAAACTTTGACACCGAAACAAACATAAATACCTACCTAAACACGCCGTTCCCCTACGGGATAGGCAAGAAACTGTACATGTAGCTCAACATACAACTCCGCACTTAATCCATCCTCACTAACTTTCTCCACACTTCCCTGTCCTTGACTACTCCCTTCTTCAACAACATCCAAACACCGAGTAATACATGCTCTTTTATTATCAAAACTATTACTGTTTCTCTTTGTCTTACATTCTTCTATAACAGTTAGCCAAAATAATATTAATAAAATGGTCCAGAATAGCATTTAAAAACTAATTGTACCCCAAAACTGTGGTATTATTCTGGTAGTTTGTGTAATTAGTTTTAAATAATTGGGAAGTTACAAGCAGCCCTTAGAAGGCCAAAGTGTTATTGAAGCTTCATCAAGACAAGTTGCATTCCCCGGAATAAAGTGACAAGACTGTACTTTCAATTATCAGTTAGTCCTTCTCCTTCATTCACCTAAAATCGATACCTCATTAAAATCACGTTTGTCGTAATCATGTTATACCAACATGACGCCCTAATCTTCCCTTCTTCTCTTGTTTGATATACTATTATATCCCTGTTATGGTGGTATTGAGACTCCGAACCGTAAATTAAAACATAATAAGCTACGTCTCAAGAAATATAACATTTTTTTCAGCCAAGGCATCGACTTTTTTTTGTTAGGATAGCATTAAAACGGCTGGCATATATATTTGAATTAATGAAAACATTACCTGCTAGATGCCTATCAGTATGAGTATTTATGTTAAATGTGTATTAAAGTGCACAAATTCACTAATATAGCTTTTGGATTTTTACTTTCTTTCGACCTTTCTGAGAGAGAAGTATTGTTATTGACAAAAAAAAATTATACTTGTGATTTTGATTTTGATAAATGTCACGTTTCATGACCCCTTGAAACAGGGAAAAAAAATCACGATTCCATCCATCAATTTGTTTGACCTTGAACTTCAACCACTTTACTGATCGGATTGTAACTTGGTATCTAGGGACTGTTTAAGATTCCTCAGAGAAGTTTTTGGAATTATATATAAAACCATAACATTAAGGGTAGTTTACTGAAGGAAGAAACACGATAAAATGGATTTTCTAATAATCCTCTTAAACGATTTTGAATATATTTAGTATCTAGGAAAATTTTTACATTATACATAAAATGTATATTCTCGGTTTTTCCATAAAAATTACTTTAAGGTTGATTTAGATAAGCGTAAATTTACAGATTTGATCCAATCTCCGCAACTATTCGAGTTAATAAATTTATCATAGTAAATTTGTAGTACTTTTATAATAAAAATCTTTAAATTTGAAATATATATTTTCCCTTTTTCTCTATGTCTCGGTAACCGTGTATATTATTTGATTTGTGCTCTTTTAAGGAGTGTTTCGGTAACATTGTATATTATTTCTTTTATCAAATCTTATGAGTTCTTAGAAAATGTGTGTATTTAAAGTAGAGAGGAAGAGTTTGTTCAGTGTACCTTTCTATTTATTTCTTCTTATTTTTCCACCACTTCTTACTTCTAGTTCGAGATAATCTCTATGAACTTTAATCAGGCTGAAGAGGTAGAGCTTAGTAAGGTAGAGCTTAAAAGAAATGTACTCTACAAAACCAGCTTTGGTGGCCGCATAGTCTAATGCATCCCTCTCACATTAGACTTGACTTGAAGTTCAGGATTCAAATACAGATCGGGTGTACTTAGGGTGGTTTTATATCAAAAAGGGTGACCTGGTGGTCTAGGGGTTAAGGTGTCAGACTTCTGAACTGGGGATCCGGGGTTCAATCCTCGGTCCCAGCACAGATTTATCTGATTACCAAACCCTTCCTTCACCTCTGACAAGACGTGTATTAATACACAACTTGTGAATGTGTGGAATACCAGACCTACACTGTGGTTCTGATCCCACGTTAAACTGTAGGTCCTCCATTTCATCTCACAATCACCTTACCATTACACATTAACGTAAGTGCGTATAGCCCGAATGGGTAGTAAGACGTGGTGCTAATAATAATAGTACAAGTAAATAATGAGATTAAAATATGATGTACATTGGTGTGATAGCAACGTGCACTTCAAGAGTAAGAAACTTTGTAAAGGGATTTCAGAATATCTGAAAATGTTCATCTCTGACTCTTTTTGTTTGTTTTTTAACTTTCTCTACACCCCAAGAAGAGAGAAGTATTGTGATCACCAAAAAAAATACAACTTGAAATTTTAATAACTGTTGTTATAGAGCACTAATTTTTAGCTCGTCCCGAGCTATTAGCTCAAATTATGGGAAACCAGTCAATGGGAACCAATATTAGTTAATCATCATATAAATAGCATAGGATGTGTATCTGTGTGTTTGTGGGTTTGTGTTAAGGCGCTTTAGCTCCAAAACCAAGATAACCATAATAATATACATGAAATGTTTCCTGTCGTTTTTTTTGCTTATTCACGATCAAACCACTGTATACTTTAAGTAGATAGTGATGATCATTCACGATCAAATCAATGTATACTTTAAGTAGACAATGATCAGTATTCACGATCCAGCCACTAGTTACTTTAAGCAGACATTGATAATTATTCACGATCAAACCACTTGTTATTTTAAGTAGACATTGTTAATTATTCACGATCAAACCAATATATATTTTAAGTAGATAGTGATGATCATTCACGATCAAACCAATGTATACTTTAAGTAGACATTGATCAGTATTCACGATCAAACCACTGGTTACTTTAAGCAGACATTGATATTTATTCACGATCAAACCACTGTATACTTCAAGCATACAGTGATAATTATTCACGATCAAACCAATGTATACTTTAAGTAGACATTGATCAGTATTCACGATCAAACCACTGGTTACTTTAAGCAGACATTGATATTTATTCACGATCAAAACACTGTATACTTCAAGCATACAGTGATAATTATTCACGATCAAACCAATGTATACTTTAAGTAGACATTGCTAATTATTTACGATCAAACCACTGTATATTTTAAGTAGATATTGATGATCATTCACGATCAAACCTCTGTATACTTTAAGTAGACATTGATCATTAAATAATGTCATAAATGTAGTGGGATTATTCTAAATACCCCAATAAATCGTAAATGTTTGAAGTCTCTAAGTGGAGGTTGATGAAACGAAGGATTTCGCTGTATGGAAAAGAAACTTTGGCTCTCCAGAAAATGGAAAATAAATACAAGAGGATCTTTGAAATGTGTTGCTGGAATAGACTTGAGAAGATGATATGTACAGACAAGGTGACAAATGAACAAGTCCTAAGAAGAGTGGGTGAGAAGACCTGAGAAGATCAGGTGGACAGACAGGGGTACAACTGAACAAGTCCTAAGAAGATTGGGTGAGAAGACCTGAGAAGACCAGGTGGACAGACACTGGGACAAATGAACAAGTCCTAAGAAGAGTAAGTGAGAAGACCTGAGAAGATCAGTTGGACAGACAGGGAGATAAATGTACAAGTTCTAAGAAGAGTGGGTGGGAAGATAACCATTTTGGATGTGATCCTTCGGTACAAGGCAAAATGGATCGCACACATCCTCTGGAGGAACTGTCTTCTGCACGACGTCATAGAAGGGAAAGAGGAGCTTATGAAGGAGGAGAATTCAAATATTGGATGACTTGAAGGAAAGAAGAAAATTCTGGAAGATCGAGGAGGCAGAGTACAGGGTGCATTGGTGGTCTAAGTTCACTGAAAAAATGAATGGGCTTGTCGTATAAAGAACATCTTATAATTACTTCTCACGGTGGTATAAGATTTAAATTTATCAGTCAAGTATAAATGCCACCTCAAAGAGTTTATGTGTTTTTGATGATCAGTGTCTACTTACCGTGAGCAGATGTCTGAAATTTTAATAACTATTAGCCCCTATGCATAGACATTTGCACCTCAAAAACACATGATATTAAAACTTGGGTTGTATTATTTAATACTAAAACCTTTTCTCCAGGGAAAAGCCGGCTACTTTGGTTAGTTATAATATATATTTCGAAAAAAATGTATTACTATATATTTAAATATATATATATATTTAGGCCTACATTTAAAATGTGTATATAGAAACCACCTTTTTTACTTCTAATGTTTTCTCTGAAATTAAGAATTTTTTTTCTTGAAGCAAAGTAAATTTCAGCCTAAACATATTTCAATAAGCACACATTACAACTCTATACGTCTCTAATTATATTATTATGGTGATTAGTTCAAAAAATACAAATAAAACATATTTGATGAAACAAATAGCCGAAACTATTGTTAATGCATTTTAGTGGGGATAACACCTTTTAGATATCATATTCTGAAAATTGAAAAATGACACCTGGACACGGGAATCGAACCCGGGACCTTCGGCTTAGTTTAGTACGCCAATGCTCTTACCATTGAGCTATCCAGGATTCATCCCGAACCCATGGTCATTCTTCACTCATAGTTTAAGGCAGAGTCTAAGATGGACGTGTAAGTCGTCAGCTTATAAACATGTGATTATCTAAGATCACAGCCATCAGACAACGCAGCCATTAGCGACTCGGTAGTTGGCATTTTTGCAACCATTCGACAATTATATATATATAATTGTACAGGCTTACGACTTCCACGTCCATCTTAGACTCTGCCCTAAGCTATGAGTGAAGAATGACCATGAGCACGGGACGAATCCTGGATAGCTCATTGGTAAGAGCATTGGCGTATTAAGCCGAAGGTCCCGGGTTCGATTCCCGTGTTCAGGTGTAATTTTTCAATTTTCAGAATAAAACATATTTGCTTTTATCGTATAACTAAAAGATTAACTAAATACAAAAGGCACATAACACACAACAATTATGTTTGTTATTAAAACATTAATACGAAACCTATAAAAGTTGACTTATGAGATTCTATTCCTTAAAAATAACAACTTCAAAGAATTCTAAAATGTTAAAGCCACATCTTTCGTTATAGGAAAGAAAAAAAAAATCAGCTAACAAGAAAATGAAACGAAAAGAAGAAAAAAATATTTATCTATATAATGGTGAGATATACGCCAAGCATGCAGTCTTTAGATGTAAGAAAAGAAAATCGGAAGATACCATGGTCTTTGGGTAGAATAAGAAGCTTTAGTTTTCGAGGTTTCACAGCCGACATAGTCCCTTTGCCTTTCAGCTCACTCCCAGAATAAGCGTTAAAAGAGAGCCGTGTATCCGCTTCATAAAGATTTGATAAGTTCATTCCATTATTGGTGATTCAGTCAATTTTTTTAAATAGATATTCTATCCCCAGTGAGTCCAAAATGTATCTGTAAAGCAGGGGGTCTGTAATGGGTTCAAACGTAGCCTCACAAAATGAGGAGCTATTTAAATAAAGAAGTAGCAGCTCCAGTCTAGAAAACTGAAACTAGCGGCTAGATGACTCGTGCTGACCTCATGACACCCTCTATCCACACATGCTGGTACTATTATTACTAACAGTGGCAGCCGCTTGGTCAGTATAGATCACTTGTGGGCTAATAATATGGATATTATGGCTTGACAGCTAAATAAGTTACTTGATATACTTTCACGTATTTAAACGTCTTAAACTATGACTTTTGATCCATAGCCTGAAAAATAGAATTAATAAAATCTATGTTGCCAATTTAGGCAGCAAAAATAATGTATTTTCTAAAAGACCCTTTATATTGAAATTTGACTGCTCTCAGTATCTTATTTTCACAGTTATGTATTGATGGTTGAGTGACAGATGTTTTGTCTATTCGAAATTTAAACTAGTTTGTAAGTCATGCGCTGATATAATAAGTTGGTTAGAAAAAAACCCATTAAATATTTATTTTTTTAATCCACGTGTTAATGAATGTAGAAACGTCATAAATATAATACAGAACATTATTTACTGAGCTATACAATTAATTTATAATTTAAAAGAAGGATCAGACCCATTATATAGAAACCAAATCTTACCATCACCTCGAATCAGGTACTCCAAGGTCAATAGACTGGCACTCTAGAGATTAAAATAGGGCGTCAAACTTTTAGCTACTTTCTAATACTTTTTTTAATTAACGAATGAGAAAAATGTGTTAATTAATTATATTTCTAACTAGCAGATGTATTCTGTGGCAACGAATGCTTTTCTTTGATTCAAACATACAGGTTAAAATTCTTAATTGTATTTCTTCCAACCTATTTTAATTATTTTAAGAAATATTGTCAACAATTTTAAATTC
Source organism: Timema californicum (assembly GCA_902141385.1). Classification (NCBI taxonomy): domain Eukaryota; kingdom Metazoa; phylum Arthropoda; class Insecta; order Phasmatodea; family Timematidae; genus Timema; species Timema californicum. The sequence goes on from CABFOW010000624.1 coordinate 28,735, forward strand.
CATCTTCTAGGTGTACATGTTGGTGCACAGGGGCTAATAATGTTAAAATTTCAATCCTTTGCATGCAGTAGATATCGTACAATATTCTATAAATTGTAAAATTCTGTGTATTAGTAATAGTGTAGAACTAGTTTAATTTGAAGTCCAAGAGATATTTAAAAACATTCGAAATATCTAAAATTCTGACTAACCAATTTTATGAGTATCCACGCAAATGATACGCAATAAATAAATAACCACAAATATGCTACACATAAACATGCATATTTTATATACGCTATTCTATAATACACACATACACAATATATAGTCTACGTACATGAATAATGTAAACAAAAAATAAATAAAAAATTTGGAAAACTTAACATCGCAGACTTTAACCAATGAGGACACGCAACGTGAAAGTGTACCCCTTTCATGTTGGGGGTTCACGTTATTACATCGTCACACAAAAGCGATGACGTTTAAGCTTCAGATTATCCAAATATTTTCTTCTAAAATTCTAATTAAATGTGTTTTTTTTACCCATTGATTTAAATAGGAATTTCATGGGGAGTAATGGTGGGTTCGAGATATATAACTTTTCATATTATCTGAATCCTACTCTAAAAATTATGTAATTCATGTAAACACGGAAAAGATGCTGAATTTAAAATGTCTACGTCAGTATGTGAATAGAGTATGATACATTATATTTGGGCAATAGACACCATATTACACTCTCAAGGAACTAAAACCCTGAGACAGAATCATAAAATGTCGTGAAAAATCAAATATAATTAAATAGACTACTTCAATTTATTGTTTAAATGTTTGTCATACAATTTATTGAACGCCGAGTAAAAAATAAGCTTGAAGAAAATTCGTATATTATTAATTTCTTCATTAGAATGACGTCAGAAAAGGCTTTATTTGGTTATTTGCTCCCCTCGGGCTGATTCGGTGCCGTTCGGGTACTCTCGGCTCGTCTCGGGTCGGCTCGCGGCTTAGTTCGGCAACGCGTAAGGTTATTCTCGTGCGTTGGAAGCTATGATCAAGGATTGTTTCGACGTTCGCACATACGTGAGAGGATTTACAAAGAGGACAGAAAACAGTCATGAGTGGGAGATTTATAAGTAAAAGAAGTGTACTGTATACTCGTGACGTGTAGAAGCGCAAATGGAAGAGAAATCAAGATTATGAAATTGTATATGTGTGTAGACTACATCTTGAAGGAGAGAAAGGGAAACGGAAAGAAACGAAAATAATGGTGATTATTTTGTGCTTACTTTTATAAGGCATCATGATAAGTCACATAAGAAAAGGGAGGATTTATTCAGGCGATGAACCACCAATTTTATATTATATAATTTTCTAAGTATATTTGTAATGGTTAGTACGTTCTGAAAAAAAAAACACTTTTTCCTATATTACAATAGTTTTAATTTGTGTTTGTAGGAGAAGATCCTATTTTTTTACATCAAATAATTTCTAAAATAATCAGTACTAATAATGTAGTAACATTGTTTTAAGTTCTACTGTGTAAATAATATAAAATATTATTATTTAGGTATAAAATATACATTTATATAAAATAAAAATATTAGAGTGCAATAGGCTTTTTTTTTTGTAATGAATCAAATTAATTAAATACCAAAACTTTTTTAAATATTATCATCAAAATTTAGTAAATTAAATGTTTACCCTTAACTTTTCCATTTAGGCTCAAAATTATTTCACTGAATTCAATATTAAAATATATAAATTAATATTTTTTAAAACACTATGTATAATAATCTACTATTTCAACAACACTGATTTATCAATTACAAAATCAATATTCAGATATTTTTACCTTCTTCCGTGCTCAAATGGTTTAAGGCGTTTCTCTTGCGATAGACTGAATTGTCGATCACGAGGATAGAAGTATTATAAATATTCTCGAGTCCACCGAGTGTGTTATTTTATCCCAAAATTGTTTTCCATTCTTCCTCCACGTAGTAAATGCGGGTACAATTCCTTTAAATTCAATCTTTCATATCTCTAACACATTATCATGGTTATTACAGCTGCAAATAACCCGAACAGGTAGTGACACGCAGTGCTATATATATATA
>CABFOW010000624.1:31815-61934 GCA_902141385.1 Timema californicum
ACTTACGCTAATGTGTAATGGTAGGGTGATTGTGAGATGAAATGAAGGACCTACAGTTTAACGTGGAATCCGAACCACGGTGGAGGCTTGGCATTCCTCACATTCACATTCAATTTATTGATCTACGGTCTCGTACACGTGTGTGTGTGTGTGTTACGCCTATTTGGTGTAATGTCCTTGGTTTGTGCAGTTTGTATGTTTGTTTTTTTAATATTTTACATTTTACATTAACAAATCATCCAGAAAAAAACAGAGAAACAGAATTAAAGTCACAATTTCAAAACAATTATGGATAAAAGAAATTAATTTTTTTTTCCCCAAAATATTATAAAAATATCAAACCTCAACTTATTTTAAATTAAATAAATCGAACTTAATTCGTTCCCTTCAAGTGAATTAGGGTATATTTCCTATAAAATTCTACCTTGTTCCTCCGTCACACAGTATTGTTATTAATATATAATTATACGTGCGGCTTTCTGATAGTGTATAGGTGTTGTTAAGTAAATACTCCTCTCAAACAAACAAACTTATTGCGAAACAAATATTGTGTTAGTAATTTGGTTCGAAATCAATTATAATATATAAACAATAGAAATATAAACCCAAATTATTAATTTTATTCACTCAATGAATACGATTTAAGCAAATATACAGTTTCACTTATTTAAATGTGTCACACAACAATGCCGTAAAGATGAACAATAAAGTATTTATCTAAACAAAATTCAATAAATAGATTGAAATCTTAAGCATTTAATGCTGGAGCTCACTAAATTACATAAATGCTTAGTTATAACATATCAAATCTAGACCTTCATTAATACAACAATTAATCTACTTTTTGATTTTGTTTGCAATAGTAGCCATTGTGATCACATTACATTACGTTTTTGAAATAGTCAAGCAGTTTATACTAGTGTAAATAGCATACTAGCGCTCGATACGGCCATGAAAACAACTATGCTCAGGATACCGTTCGTTACCGGTTTCAAGATTTGAATTTTGTGTTTTTTTTAAACAAATCTACATTTACAACGCATATTAATAGATAAAATTAATCTAATATGATGCAAAATATCGATTACTCAGGAGTAAATCTTGAAGTAAATCTAGAAATCATAGCTTTCCATAGTTTTAACTGGAGTAAGTCATTTAAAACTTTGTATGTTTACACTATTTTAAATCACTCCGCTGTAGTTCATCAGCGTAGGCACTTTTTTTAGATAGTACGAGTGTATGTATCATTTGAATGATTATGATTGTTTTATTAATATTATTATGTAGTTTGTAAATTCATAATCATATGGTTAAAGTTATGTAATATATTAAGTATTTGTCTCAGTATCGTCCACATGTGTTCGAACTATATTTTTATGGCAAGTCAAGCTCAGATATCGGACTTCCTTCATGTGAGATAATTCTCTTAGTATCAATATTAGAATGGGGATTGATTATTATCAAGTTTTCTCAGTGATAATTAATTTTGACTTGCTTTTATAGTATTATGTTTAAGGGTCTGTTAAATACTTAATTTAAACAATAATATCAAGATATTATACCTACTATTTATCGTGAAATATTTAAAATAACGGCCAATGTAATGTTTATTTATATTATCGTATTTAAGTAAGTTTAATTATGACATTTCTCAATCCACTTTTTTTTCTTGTCTTTGAGTATTGAGTGCATTGCAATTTTTAAATAAAATATTATTTGGCTCACGAATACACTTATAAAGTACTATTCACACTATACGTAACGTTAACGGCACATTACGGCGGGTCAGCGTTACGTCAAACCTCTGCGCAATTCACACTATACATCAAATCAACGTCACGTCAATTTTCTGGAAAGTTTTAGCGGAAGCAGAGTGATTGTACAAACATGCCGAAGTTTAACATCAAACAACTCGCCGTGATGGCGATTTAGCTTGACTAAGAAGAATGAGAAAAACCATAGATAGAGTGAATGAGAAAGATGCTAAAATTTAGAAAGTATGTGTGTGAATGTTACACACTGTTCAAGGAATTGTAAGAGGAAGAAATAAGCTTCTACAAATATTTTAGAATGTCAAAATACCAATTTTATTATTTGTTAAACAAAATATAAAAGAAAATACAAAAGCAAATCACTATTATCACTGTATTTGTCGATAGCCAAATCATTTAGTTTTTTATATTGACGTACTTGTTCAACTAAGATTTCGTCATCCATTTTTAAAAGGTTATATGACTAATGTGCACTGGCGCATCTCGCTCCCAAACCGTCACGTACCGTCAGAACAGTTTCCTCAATAATGTTGGCCGTGCCGTGCCATTGACTGTCCATGACGTTGGCCGTGCCGTGCCGTAGACTAACCCGTGACGTTGGCCGTGCCGTGCGGTTGGCTGTCCGTGACGTTGGCCGTGCCGTGCCGTTGACTGTCCGTGACGTTGGCCGTGCCGTTGACTGTCCGTGATATTGCCGCCCTGTGTGAATGCCGTCATACAAACTCTATTGAAGAATACTTTGACGTGACGCTGCCGCGACGTGGCGTGACGTTGACGTTACGTATAGTGTGAATAGTGTTTTATAGTACAATAGAACGTTGTAATATTAGTAATGCACAACGTTCTTAATAATGGCAGAGGTACAGTCTTTGACAAAAAGCAAGTAGGATCGTACAAGAGTATCTATCTTGTATTAATATTCATCTAGCTTAATCCGAGGGGGCTTAGGCCAGAAAAACAGTAAAAGTAAAAAAAAAGACAACTCCTGTATGGTGTTCCTTACTTCCTACAAATTATGTTTATGTGATCGGATTCTTAATCCGTAGCAAATATAGTTAATAGTGTATCTTATCTAAGCATTATATAGTGCTTAGTAGTTACCGATATTAAGAGGATAATAAAATTAATACTTTTGTACAACTATCTTTGCTTCTTGCTAATGAGCGTCTAGGCGTCTTATTTTACTATTGCTAGTAGCAATGTACATAAACTATAAATGTCTACTCTGTAAAACTAATAAACTTAATAATCTACAGATTATTGTCATTTATATTAACTAAATTTTGTAGTCGACAAGAAAACAAATGTTCTACAACTTACAGAACACTGTCCTTAAATTATATAACAGATACAGGTGTGTATTCACATCAGACTAAAGAGGTAAAGCTAAACGTTTGATGTCTGGTAGTAATATGTCTGCTGAGGCTTAGTGTCTGAAATGACATCTCAAAGAAGTGATTATTGTTTGAATGGAGAATATATAGGTGGGGTATCAACAAAGGAAATTCAAAAACTATCGCTTTGAAATATGAAGTAAATTGCTATGGAACACATCATTCCCTGGACATCAATCCAGTATTTAGAAGAATAAAAAAACACGTTGTTTTGGGCCTGTATTAGGGTTGCTTCAAAACATAAACACTGTCTGGCTAAAATTAAAAAACTAGTACTTGCAATACAAACATCCCAGTGATATATATCACAAATATAGAAATTCTTGACCATATCAACGGACATAGCTAGAGTCCAGTAAGGTTGTTTAGTGTATGTGTATTAAATGCAAGTAAGGTACTATAACACAACGTTCATGACCACGGCAGAGGACGTAGCTAGAGTCCAGTAAGCTTGTTTAGTGTATGTGTATGTGTATTAAATGCTAGTAAGGTACTATAACACAAGGTTCATGACCACGGCAGAGGACATAGCTAGAGTCCAGTAAGGTTGTTTAGTGTATGTGTATTAAATGCAAGTAAGGTACTATAACACAACGTTCATGACCACGGCACAGGACGTAGCTAGAGTCCAGTAAGCTTGTTTAGTGTATGTGTATTAAATGCAAGTAAGGTATTATAACACAACGTTCATGACCACGGCAGAGGACGTAGCTAGAGTCCAGTAAGCTTGTTTAGTGTATGTGTATTAAATGCAAGTAAGGTATTATAACACAACGTTCATGACCACGGCAGAGGACGTAGCTAGAGTCCAGTAAGCTTGTTTAGTGTATGTGTATTAAATGCAAGTAAGGTATTATAACACAACGTTCATGACCACGGCAGAGGACGTAGCTAGAGTCCAGTAAGCTTGTTTAGTGTATGTGTATTAAATGCAAGTAAGGTATTATAACACAACGTTTATGACCACGGCAGAGGACGTAGCTAGAGTCCAGTAAGCTTGTTTAGTGTATGTGTATTAAATGCAAGTAAGGTATTATAACACAACGTTTATGACCACGGCAGAGGACGTAGCTAGAGTCCAGTAAGCTTGTTTAGTGTATGTGTATTAAATGCAAGTAAGGTATTATAACACAACGTTCATGACCACGGCAGAGGACGTAGCTAGAGTCCAGTAAGCTTGTTTAGTGTATGTGTATTAAATGCAAGTAAGGTATTATAACACAACGTTCATGACCACGGCAGAGGACGTAGCTAGAGTCCAGTAAGCTTGTTTAGTGTATGTGTATTAAATGCAAGTAAGGTATTATAACACAACGTTCATGACCACGGCAGAGGACGTAGCTAGAGTCCAGTAAGCTTGTTTAGTGTATGTGTATTAAATGCAAGTAAGGTATTATAACACAACGTTCATGACCACGGCAGAGGACGTAGCTAGAGTCCAGTAAGCTTGTTTAGTGTATGTGTATTAAATGCAAGTAAGGTATTATAACACAACGTTCATGACCACGGCAGAGGACGTAGCTAGAGTCCAGTAAGCTTGTTTAGTGTATGTGTATTAAATGCAAGTAAGGTATTATAACACAACGTTCATGACCACGGCAGAGGACGTAGCTAGAGTCCAGTAAGCTTGTTTAGTGTATGTGTATTAAATGCAAGTAAGGTATTATAACACAACGTTCATGACCACGGCAGAGGACGTAGCTAGAGTCCAGTAAGCTTGTTTAGTGTATGTGTATTAAATGCAAGTAAGGTACTATAACACAACGTTCATGACCACGGCAGAGGACGTAGCTAGAGTCCAGTAAGGTTGTTTAGTGTATGTGTATGTGTATTAAATGCAAGTAAGGTACTATAACACAACGTTCATGACCACGGCAGAGGACGTAGCTAGAGTCCAGTAAGGTTGTTTAGTGTATGTGTATGTGTATTAAATGCAAGTAAGGTACTATAACACAACGTTCATGACCACGGCAGAGGACGTAGCTAGAGTCCAGTAAGGTTGTTTAGTGTATGTGTATGTGTATTACATGCAAGTAAGGTATTATAACACACCGTTCATGACCACGGCAGAGGACGTAGCTAGAGTCCAGTAAGGTTGTTTAGTGTATGTGTATGTGTATTAAATGCAAGTAAGGTACTATAACACAACGTTCATGACCACGGCAGAGGATGTAGCTAGAGTCCAGTAAGGTTGTTTAGTGTATGTGTATGTGTATGTGTATTACATGGAAGTAGGGCCGTGAGTGACGAGTGACAGAGTAATTTCCTGAGCACATCACGTCTTATGACGGTTGGGGAGTAAGACTGAGAGACACGCCAACCCTGGTTTGTTTGAGAGGTTCAAAGAGAGAGAGGGGGTAATAAATAGTGAGACCCCCCCTTCTATCGGTCTTAAGTCGACACGCCCCTTTTAGCACCCGAGTTTCCCGTTTTATCACACGTACGGCATAAAAATGAATATATAATTGTATTTTGAATGGATAGTGTGTCAGGACTTTGAAACAAAATACGGTGATGTGGTCGGAAACAAACGTTATGGCAGGACTAAAATATGATTTACATTTTATTTATATTTTTTGGTTGAATACACCTTTTAGAGTGAATTTTTAGTAAAGTACAGACTAGTGGAAGTATGGGCTTTGATCCTTACTTTAGGAAGATAAAGTTGCATTTATAGTTTTGATATCTTAAATTTTTAATTTGGCTTTTTAATTAGGCTATTTTTTAAAAACTTTGAAGGAGATATTTTTTTATCTGGTTTAGAATTAAGTTTCATAGATAACGTTTCGAAATTAAATAGAACACCATCGGGGGAGGGGGGGATATATAATTCTTATTGAAGAAAATATTTTTTATCTGGTTTAGAATTACGTTTCAGAGATATGGGCACCCTGGAGGATATGGGGGGGGGAGGCTTATATAATTCTTACACCACGGTGTGTCACGGGAAACGCCATGTGGGATTGCTAGTTTTTTAATAAACCAAAACCTTCTTAGGTGGGCGCATGGTCTAAGGCGTCACTCTCGTATTAGACTAGATTGCCGATGACAGGTAGATTGGAGCTCAAACCACAGTGTGGTGTAGAAAAAATGTGTTTTTCATTCTTTCTCTCTCCCCCACAAATGGTGGTACACTTCCTCTAAATCCAACCTTACTTGTCCATAACTTACTAATGTAATTAGTACATATGTGTATAACCTGAACAAGTAGTAAGACGCAAGGAATATTATCGACTTATTATACAATTAGTTAGATAATAAAAGTGATTTAAATTATTGTTTACAAGATTAATTATAAACATTGAGACTTAAAAAACTAGAATCAGAGTAAAAAATGTGGAAAATCACTTCCATTGCATCTGACAGGGATTAAAATACTTACCCTTCCCCCTCCTGATCAATCTACTATAAATGTCAAACACCTTAAGGTCATTCCAACGTGAATAATTCGTTACAAAATTTTAAAAGATGATTATTAATAATAATAATCTATAAATAGTAATTCAATGATTTTATACCAATACAGTTAACGAGTTGTAAGGGGTTGAACTATATATTTTATACATTTGAGTTCCTTTGTTGTGGTAAAGTAATTATTAATGTTTGTAGATGAAATTTAGTATAACTACAGTAGCCCCGTGGCTTCTTTGGTGCTGATGGACAGCTTAAAGCTGGCTTCTGACAGTCAACATTTAGGTACATACCTAAATTTTGACTGTCAGAAGTGACAGCTGATAAACACATGTTTTTGCAGATAATCTGGTTTGGCGTAGGGATACGTAATTTGGTCTGGTAACCTTTTAAAGCTGTCAGTCAGCACCAAAGAAGCCATAAGGCTACTTATACATTCATATGAGATATACACAGTGAAATATCTAAGATATTAAAATTTTAATATAAATAGTATTAATAAATATAATGTATTGCCCGTCTGAGCTACAACCATCGTAGCTCATTTAGTGGAAATATCAGCCAGTACTAATGTACTAATAGTACATCCTTTCTGTGGAGGCTCTTTCCAGGTCCTGGTGAGATGAGGTGATAGTGAGTATGGTGGTGATAGCGAGTATGAGGGTGATAGTGAGTATGGTGGTGATAGTGAGTATGGTTGTGATAGTGAGTATGAGGGTGATAGTGAGTATGAGTATGATAGTGAGTATGAGGGTGATAGTGAGTATGAAGGTGGTAGTGAGTATGAGGGTGATAGTGAGTATGAGAGTGATAGAGAGTATGATGGTGATAGCGAGTATGAGGGTGATAGTGAGTATGAGGGTGATAGTGAGTATGAGGGTGATAGTGAGTATGAGGGTGATAGTGAGTATGAGGGTGATAGTGAGTATGAGGGTGATAGTGAGTATGAGGGTGATAGTGAGTATGAGGGTGATAGTGAGTATGAGGGTGATAGTGAGTATGAGGGTGATAGTGAGTATGAGGGTGATAGTGAGTATGAGGGTGATAGTGAGTATGAGGGTGATAGTGAGTATGAGGGTGATAGTGAGTATGAGGGTGATAGTGAGTATGAGGGTGATAGTGAGTATGAGGGTGATAGTGAGTATGAGGGTGATAGTGAGTATGAGGGTGATAGTGAGTATGAGGGTGATAGTGAGTATGAGGGTGATAGTGAGTATGAGGGTGATAGTGAGTATGAGGGTGATAGTGAGTATGAGGGTGATAGTGAGTATGAGGGTGATAGTGAGTATGAGGGTGATAGTGAGTATGAGGGTGATAGTGAGTATGAGGGTGATAGTGAGTATGAGGGTGATAGTGAGTATGAGGGTGATAGTGAGTATGAGGGTGATAGTGAGTATGAGGGTGATAGTGAGTATGAGGGTGATAGTGAGTATGAGGGTGATAGTGAGTATGAGGGTGATAGTGAGTATGAGGGTGATAGTGAGTATGAGGGTGATAGTGAGTATGAGGGTGATAGTGAGTATGAGGGTGATAGTGAGTATGAGGGTGATAGTGAGTATGAGGGTGATAGTGAGTATGAGGGTGATAGTGAGTATGAGGGTGATAGTGAGTATGAGGGTGATAGTGAGTATGAGGGTGATAGTGAGTATGAGGCTGATAGTGAGTACGAGGGTGATAGTGAGTATGAGGGTGATAGCGAGTATGAGTATGATAGTATTAGTATGATAGTATGAGGGTGTGGAACCAATGGAAACAATTAAACCTAACTTAAGCATAGTTATGCTATTTACCAAACCTTGGTGACCCTCGGGGTGGTTCTCCTCTCAGGAAAAATACTCATAGTAGCAGTCGGGCGTCAAACCTGGGACTATAAGGCTCGTAGATAGGTGCACTGACCCCTACACCACGGTTGGGTTAATTATTATTATTATATCATAAATATTTAATTGTGTACACCTCATATAAATGTCTAGTTACACTGAATTTCATCCCCAAACATTAATAATTGGTTTAACTTATCAATGGCACGCAAAAAGCATAATAGATTAAGTTCTACCCCTTGTAGCTCAATGATTTGAAACCATTGAATCACTATTTCTAGTTTATTATTATTATACAGTTGTTATTATTGTGCAATAAAATATTGATCGTCAAATGAACTAAATCACGTGCTCACTAATGCAAGTTTTAAAATTGTTATAACACATAATTATATGGGTATTTAATATCTAAAGTTATATATTTTTACACAAATGTATATAAGAATGAAAGTTTTCTTTGATAAATAGTACTTTAAAAATAAAATTATAATTAAAAGTTTTATCAGTAGAGGAAAAACAAAATAGAGGGAAGGTTCGGTTTGAGGGAAATGGTTGATTAGTAGATAACCCCTGCAAAGCAAGTCAGAAAGCGTGGTTAATAAGAGGGAATAAGCAATGGGAAATAACGGTTTGGGTTGAGGGGGGGGTGAAAGATATGAGGCTATCATGACATCTTCCTCCTCGCGTGTTGCCTCTTCTTCCCCTCCCCCTTCCATCTACCTGCTGGCTAGCTCGCGTGTCAGAAGCTAACCTCCCTGACTTACCTGCACTGCACCACTAACCCTCTCCCCCCTTGGTGACTAGCTCATCCTTCACTCCCCCCCCCCTTCCCCAACATCCCCTCTACAATCCCATCCCCTTTTCCAAACTCAAACTCGCTCAAATATTTGATCGTGGTCGAGCTCTTTTTAAAATACATTTGCTGAAAACTGTTTTTTACACAACGAATATCACTATATCATAAAGCCACACGGCTGACTCACTCACTGACATTAATGTTTACCCACTTCAAGATGAGCTAAAAATTTGAAAAAACTTATAGCTTTTAGCCTGTAGCCGACAGGACAATTACAAAATGCTGAAAATTTTAATTTTCAACCCCCGAAAAAAAAAATCAAAATGTTGGAGCAACTTTAAAGACAGTGCGGACCTTTCTTTGGTGGTCTCTTGTGGCTAAACGGTAAGACCTATCAAAAAAACGGCTCTGGAATTAAATTAGTTTACTCTCACTGGGGGTTTCGTAGGCGGAGCCCACAAAGAGCAAAACGAGTTATTTTTATAAAACCAATACCCTTTGTTTGAAAGAAATATATATTATCGCTCACTTCATCTGCAAGTCTTAGTACCCGTTTGGTTTAAATGCATACGGTAACGTTTATCAAGGGATAAGGACGAGGAAGGTAGAATGCTATTTGAGATATACCCATATTGTGGCGTGACACTGGGAAACCCTTTTGTAAAAATCTCCGTGAAGATCGTGCATCATATAGCAGGTCCAACACAGCTCGTGTGAGGTATGGGACTAAAGGGAGGGGGGGGGGGATACCAGAAATGCGTGATCTGAGACTAAAATCGAATACATTTCCTCTCCATTTTTTTCCTTTACCATTCCTAGACAAATAGTTTAATTCTAAACAAAGGAAAAATGGTGCCAAACGATTATATTAAATTAAACCTTTAAAAGAAGATAAAAGGGCTAAAACTACACATCAGAAAACTCTGTAAGCCTCAAAGCTCACAATTAAAACATAACAAAACACGTAGTTATGTAATTTCCGGGGTACATCAGTTCCATTCCTCAGCAGACGAGAGTAAAAAACAAACTGAACTGTGACAGCTAGGTTGATCATGGCCACTTAGATTCTGTTGTTGCCTGTTTCTTGATTCACATAAAAAATTAGTAAAGACATAAGTTTGAACAAGCAACAACAGTATCTAGTGACCGTGATCTGCCTCTAGTCGTACTACCGTTGTACACTCTGTTTGTTACTCTCCTCTGCTGAAGAATGGGGCCTGAAAAATTACATAATTATGTGTTTTGTTGTGTTTTAATTGTGAACTTTTGAGAGATACAGTTTCCTGGTGAGTGTGTAGGGCTTACCCTTTTATCCTCCTTTCAGTGTTTAATTCAATTAGTTTAATTAAATTCCTATAAACCAGAGGGTTAGTTAGACTTGGTGAAATGAAATGTTTTTATTTATCTCCCGGTGACCTGGTGGTCTAGGGGTAAGGTGTCAGACTTCAGTGCTGGGGGTCCGGGGTTCAATCCTCGGTCCCGGCAAAGATTTATCTGATTACCAAACCCTTCCTTCACCTCTGACAAGACATCAATTAATCACAACAGGTGAATGTGGGGAATGCCAGGCCTCCACCGGGGTTCGGATTCCACGTTAAACTGTAGGTCCTCCATTTCATCTCACAATCACCCTACCATTACACATTAGTGTAAGTGCGTATAACCCGAACGGGTAGTAAGACACGGTGATAATAATAATAATAATATTTATCTCCCCTACCCTCCCCCATTACATCTAAACTTAAAAAGTATGTATATATAATCCGTCTGGTTGATCTAAGAAAGTAAGATAAAACACAGGATGATATATATATATATATATTAAAAAAATAACAATTTAGTTGCTTGTTTTATGTTGGATAGGAGGTGGGAGAGAAAAATGGTAAAAGACCGTTTAGACATTTTAACGTCTGTTTTAACGACAGCTCCTTTTCCTTTCACGATTCAATAGAAATGAATTCCCTGTCTGGTCGTTCTCTACCTATATATATGATAAAATAGGGCTGGAAACTGAACGTGACGATCCCTTTAATAGCTCTTGGAAACTATTACGAGTTGTCTTCGTTCTTGTGCGAACTTCATCTTACAAATACAAAGGTTGGTTTCTTTTCCGCCAGAGTGTGTGGGGGTCAATAAACGGATTAGCGTTACAATATTAGTAGATAAAACTTTTCTTTTCATCTGGGTGACCTGGTGGTCTAGGGGTAAGGTGTCGGACTTGTGTGCTGGGGTTCCGGGGTTCAATCCTCGGTCCCGACACATATTTATCTGATTACTACCAAACCCTTCCTTCACCTCTGACAAGACTTGTATTAATCACATCTTGTGAATGTGGGGAATGCCAGGCCTCCACCGTGGTTCGGATTCCACGTTAAACTGTAGGTCCTCCATTTCATCTCACAAACACCCTACCATTACACATTAGCGTTAGTGCGTATAGCCCGAACGGGTAGTAAGACGCGGTGCTAATAATAATTAATTTTATCACCGTGTCTTACTACCCGTTTGTATTATACGCTTATGTACTAATTAAGTTAATGGTTTTAAGGATTAATAATGCTTTATTTAGAAGAATTGTACCCGCATCTTCGTGGAGGATGATTAGAAAACTGTTTAGGGAAAACCACCCTTCAGTACACCCGAAAGAGATTCGAACCTCGATCTTCTTGGCAATCTAGTTCACCGCGAAAATGGTGCCTTAGTCCATGTGGCCACCGAAGCGAGTTATTATTTTATATAATATAATTATAATAATGTAATCTACACCGGTGGTCACTTAGCTGACATAAAATAAAACGTGGATATTTGAAATCTTAAAACAAATTTGATATTCATCTTGTTTATTAATTTGTTTGAAACTATAAACATTCATAAAAAAAACGTCAAACCAGAGGAGTGATCTCATTTTTTGTTTTATTATAATTATTATTATTAGCGCCGCGTCTTACTACCCGTTCGGGTTATACGCACTACGCTAATGTGTAGTGGTAGGGTGATTGTGAGATGAAATGGAGGACCTACAGTTTAACGTGGAATCCGAACCACGGTGGAGGCCTGGCATTCCTCACATTCACAAGATGTCTTGTCAGAGGTGAAGGACGGGTTTGGTAATCAGATAAATCTGTGCCGGGACCGGGGATTGAACCCCGGCCGCCAGCATAGAAGTCTGACACCTTACCCCTAGACCGCCAGGTCACGACTTTTGTTTTATTAAAATTAAAGTTAAATTTAATCAAATATCAATCAGATTATAAAGTTTACGTACAAAAAAAGTTAGATTTAATAAAATTAAATAAGCTCAAAATAAAATATTGTAAAAAATAACTGTATGCTTAAAAAAAAGTCTTTTGTCATTATGTCCAAAAAAATACGTCTATATATAGATTAGCCGATAGGCTTTGCTAAATATAATATCGGCATATGATTATTACCTGGAAAGAGGAGGTCTTCTTGCATTCCAATCAATCTAGGAGTGATTTTTGGTTGTTTCCAAACCATTTATGTTCTGCACGTTTTGATGTTTGAATACACGAATTTTTATTATTAATTTTGGTGTAATATGTGCAATTTTTAAATCTGGGTAGATTATGAAACTCGTATATATAAATATAATGTACTGCTTCTTAGTTTGTGTTATAATATAAAATATATATTTATATAGTCCTATAGTTTTTATATATGTATATCACCTTATCATTTAGAAGAAATGTACGCACATTGTTGTGAATGGGGACAGGAAAACTATTTATGCAAAAAAAAAATCTCTTTACACCAAATTCAAGGAATGAAAAACTCAGAATATACGAAATGAGGGTTTTCCATTTCACAGAAATAAATTAATGGTGGAGATGGGCTGGATTTTGTGTCTGTTCTAGATTTAAGTGATGAGTACAGGGTATGTAACTTATCATTGTGTAACCTCCTCCACTATACGGTAGCCTAATTCTTGTAAGGACTAATTATTTTCCTAAGCACCTTTTTGGCGTCATATAAGGTAAGATACCACGTTTTACGCCCATAGAGAACAACCGGTAAAATATATATTATAATTTATAACAAAGACTGTTTTCTCCATTCTATTAACTTTAGATGTTCTTCTATGGAGTGCCGATGGAAAAAAAAAGACGTGAAGATACTTAAAGTATATTAAATACATTTTCTCTAAAGACTAAGAGCTGTAAATTGATACAAAAGAGGTACTCTCGTGGGATTAGAGGTGTTTCCATCATATGAATATTAAATAGACGTATAATATATTTACTGTTCCCTTACAAAATAAAAAGTTTAAATATAGATAGTTCTAAAGGGTATTCTGTAATCCTTTTATTTAATGTGCAATACTAATATTAAAATTAGATTATTGATATCAAAGTCAATAGCGTGTTTATAGCTCCATCATTATGGTATCCGAGTGTAACACCTATTATCAGTCTATGACTCAATCTTAAAAAATATTACGGTTGAAAATGGATAGAAAGTGGAGACAAGGTGATGTAGTGCGAAACAGAGTTAATAAAAAAAAGACAAGTTATTCGAGGGTTGGAACAGGGTAGCTCATTTCCTAGGAGACATTATGGGGAGAAATAGAGATTATAATATCAGAAGGGACCCGATGTTTGTTTCTGATTACATAAATACATCAGTACGTACTTTATAAAATTACGTGTCGTGTTGTAATAAAAAAAAAAGTACGCGGATAAAACAGGCGGTAAGTATATTCACAGTAAGTTAGAACAAAACGTTATATTAAAATACTAATAGGGGACTTACTAATGATTAGTTTATCTATTTTAAAAAATTAAAAAATAGCACATACAAACCATATATTTTACTGTCATCACGTCTTCTACCAGTTAGGAATGTATTCATTTAAATTAAATTCCCCTACTACTATATTAGAAACTAGAAAAGGTTGAAGTTAGAATATGTGTACCCTCATATGCTTGTAGGAAGAATAGAAAGATTATTATTTAAAAACTCGACCTGCCTCGGTGGCCGCATGGTATAAAGCGCTACTCTCGCAGTCGACTAGACTAACGATGACGGGAGAGATCAAGGTTCGAATCTCGGTTGGGTGTACTGAGAGTGGTTCCCCCCTAAAAAAAAAATGTTTCCCACTCAACCACCATGCAAATGTGGGTATACTTCCTCTGAACATAACCTTCATAATCTCTAAAATCACTTAAAAAAGATTGATAAATAGGCATATAGCCCAAACAGTTAGTAATAAACGGCTCTAAAAAAACTACCTCGGCACATCCAACTGGAATTTGAACCCCAACCTCCCCGACATATGCAGTCCAGTCTATTGTGAGAGTGACGACTTAACGACGTTGCCTGATGGGAGATTTAGAAGCCATTTTACTAAGCGGGTTGCATCTTAACTTGACGCACCCAAGCAGTCTAAGCACTATCACACTTAGACACCAATGTACGAGATAGAAAGAGAGAGAAGAAAAAATAATGTTTGGCTTTGGGAGGTATCTTTTCTATCTGCTGATAACCCTTCCCCTCTTCCTCTGACTAGTTTACACACTCACTTTACTATTTGCGCCTTGAACACATTGACTTGCTTTATAAGTTTGCCTTTTCCTTGTTTCCTATTCTAGACAGATATTTGCTACCACGGACTTTTTTAATCCACATCCTGGCAGGAAGACTCCTACAGGACATTTCCGTGACCAAGACAAATAGCCTGAGTTGTAGAGGATTTTTTTTAATACTTAAAAAGAAAAATAATAATTTTGGATAATGTAGATTTTTTTTAAATTATGTAAGAATCTATGACTTTTTGTTTCAATGTTCTATATTTAAAACTCGCCGAGTAAAACGTAAATCCATTGACAAGGGAAATCCTATCGTGACTATATGTGACGTCACAGATAGGCAGCGTACCCAATATCTAAATACGGTGTTCACTTACTGGGTAGGCAAGAACCTGTGCATATAGCTAAATAAAAAAACAGCAACTCCAGACTTAAACCATTCTCACTAATTTTCTCCACACTTTCTTGTCCTTGCATACTCCCTTCACTTCAACAAAATTCAAACACCGAGTCATATATACGCTATTATTCTTAAAACTCTTAGTGTTTTTCTTTTTCACACATTCGTCTACAACATTTAGCCACGTCTTAAATGGCCTACCACTTGCTTTTTAATCCTTTGTGTATTTTCTTCGTCCCTCGATCCACACTCATCCATTCAAAATGCCCAAACCAACCTAAGACGCTTATTTCACATTGACGTATAAGATTCCTTTTCAAATCGCATTCCATCACACACTCATTTCTGACTCTTACCTAACGAGTTTTTCCAAACACATTTCTTAGATATCTTATTACAACCGCATTAAAGATTCTCTTGTGTTTCTCCTGACGAACCCACCCGCCATTTTTGCCTCTTTCGATACTACTTCATTCTTTGCTATAGTTCACATACATCCAACTACTCTCCGAGATGTATTCACCTTAGTATCGATTTCATCATCTATCCTTCCATTTTTATAAAACATTCTGCACAGATACAGTAGCCCCGTGGCTTCTTTGGTGCTGACTGACAGCTCACAGCTGCCAGCTAAAATGCTTTGAAAAGTTACCAGACCAAATTATGAATCCCTACGTCGAACCATATGATTTGCAAAAACATGTGTTTAGCAGCTGTCACTTTTGACAGTCAAAATTTAGGTATATACCTAAATGTTGACTGTCAGAAGCCAGCTGTGAGCTGTCAGTCAGCACCAAAGAAGCCATGGGGCTACTGTACACAAAATAACTTACTTGTTCTAACAGTTTTGACAATAATTTCATGATCCGTCCTTATCAGAAACTATCACTTAAGTTTTGGAGACATTTATACGAAGATCCATTCTGTCTGTCACCACATTCAAATGAGTTAACGCATTCTTCAAGTCACTTTCAATCTCAGCCAATATACGCCATCATCTGCTTTTAACACCACTCTTAATAGTCACAGCATCATCTTTCTTGGTCCTTGTGTGTAGGTCTATGTTTGAATTATAATAACTTATAAGAACTGAGCATTGGTTGGGGCACGCCTATTTACTAATTGCCATAAGATAATAGATAAGTTAGTTAGGTGTATCGTATTTTAACTAGCTATTAATAATTAGGAGATATGTGTTCTATAATCATTATTAGCGTTTAATACATTCTTATATAATCTTCTTGTTTAGGGATTAATTCATGGCTTCAATCCAATATTAGTCGTTTGCTTGGAACTTTGTAGTGGGGTCAATTTCTTTTGCCACTTGACTATATTGTTTAAAGATATTTATTGTTTATTTTGTTGCTTTAGATTTCTGTCTTTAAGGAAGCTTTCTTCATAATCACTTGCCAAATAATTTACGGAAAATTACTTCTGGTTAGGGAATATATTTACATTATTTATAGTCCACCTCGGGGGTCTTGGGGCCTCAGGACCCGATACTCGTGGGTTCAATCCCAGCTGGGGTCGATGTATTTTTCTTTATTTATAAAAATCCGTAGCACAACTTTCTTCGGAGAGGAAGTAGAACCATCGGTCCCGTGTCGATTGTGGCTTGTGAAAGATCTCTTAGAAGGTATGTGAAAATACCTTTCCCGGCTAAATTGGTAGGCCCTTTCGCGTTCGTTCATAAAAATTCTTGTGTGCTGATATAATCAGTCGGTTCATAAAGTGCACTTAATATACCTCAAATAAATAAATAATAAATACATTATTTGTTAAACTTTATTTTAAATAAAATAATTTAACTTACTTTCTCCATATGTATCTCCCTCTTAATTTCCTGGCCTAGTTCCGACATTAGATTTGTACTGAGCAATATAACAACTGGGGATGCTGTGGTACCACGAGGTTGTCCCCTTAAAAATATCTCAGGAACACATTCCATGATCCCCCTTAAAACAATGTACTGAGCAGTATAACAACTGGGGATGCTGTGGTACCACGAGGTTGTCCCCTTAAAGATAACTTAGGAACACATTCCATGATCCCCCTTAAACAATGTACTGAGCAATATAATAACTGGGGATGGTGTGGTACCACGAGGTTGTCCCCTTAAAGATAACTTAGGAACACATTCCAGGATCCCCTTAAACAATGTACTGAGCAGTATAACAACTGGGGATGCTGTGGTACCACGAGGTTGTCCCCTTAAAAATATCTCAGGAACACATTCCATGATCCCCCTTAAACAATGTACTGAGCAATATAACAACTGGGGATGCTGTGGTACCGCGAGGTTGTCCCCTTAAAAATATCTCAGGAACACATTCCATGATCCCCCTTAAACAATGTACTGAGCAATATAATAACTGGGGATGCTGTGGTACCGCGAGGTTGTCCCCTTAAAGATAACTTAGGAACACATTCCATGATCCCCCTTAAACAATGTTCGGGCTGACGGAGACCACGTGCCATCTCCCCTACCAGTGGCGCGAGTCGAGGTCTAAAAGACTTGAGATTAACGTTGTGCTTGCCACACGATACCTACCCTCTATATGCAGAAGATGGCACTATATTCTCCAACAGACGGCGGCTTCTCAGAGGGTATTGGCTCTATCGTGGACTGACGTTATGGAGTTTTTTTATGTTATCCAATGCAAGGAAATTTTGCAATGCATTTAGTTATTTTCTTTATTTATCTTTAGCAGCGCGTCTTACTAGCCATTCGATTTATAATCTAATGTGTTAATTACGCTAGTGGTTTTAGAGATTAGGAAGGTTATATTCAGAAGAAGTGTGTCCACATTTACGTGAAAGAGTGGGATTTTTTTTAAAGCCCCCCTCAGTACACCCGACAGAGATTCAAACCTCGATCTCTACGTCATTGGTGGTCTAGTCTACTGAAAGAGTAGAGCGTTAGACCATGTGGCCACCAAAGCGGCTAATATTGTAGTTCAAAGTATTCAATCAATTTTTTTTTAGATCAGTAAATATACAATCAAAAGCCGCAATATTTATACTTATTTTCTTCGTTCTTAACTTCTCCTAGTTCACTAATAAAGTTTATCTTTATTACCTTTATCTGTTTTGTTTTTTTCTAGAATTGCCGAAATGGCCTCTTTCCACCGCAGATGTCATCAAAATGGACTTGAAATAGCCGTCTATTACGTCAGGAACAGAACAGAAATAAAAAGGAACGTGGACTGGTGTACGATTGTTTGAGTTGGGCACGCACAGAAGTAGAAAGGAGGGGAAGAGGAGGGGGGGACCTATTTGACTGGGGAGAGACTATAGAGAGCTAGCCACAGGGTTTCGGGGTTGACCACAGGTTGGGGTGTAAGTGAAAACAGGCAGAAGTCACTCTACAAGAGGGGGGGGGGTGGTACAAGAGACGGGTTAGATGGGTCAGTTGGTTTGGGCTTGACTAGAGGCGCTTGACCACACCGCCAATATAGCGCCATTTGACCCTCTCTGCTCCTCTCTTTCTGTCTCTCTCTCTCTCTATGGCCACAAGGAAAGAAAGGGATTTGAGCAAAAGGGGGGGAGGGGGGGGGGGAATACGATAAACGTTCAGAGATTGACAGAGAAATGAACTAGTACGAAGAGGACGTTTGGAAATTGTCAAGTTGATGAGTTACCGCGATGGAGTCTTGAATAAATAGTTGAAATATTCTACAATCCGACATTGAATACTGGTAAGTTTAATATATAGTTTTGTAATAATAACTTTAATATATTATTCCACCCGTTACGGTAGACAAGCTACTTTCGCAGTAGACTTGACTGCCGATGACGGGGAGCTCCGGGTTTGAATTTTAGTCGGGTGTAATGAGGGTAGATTTTACCAAATGGTTTTTCCACTCTCCCTCCACACTTCCTCTAAATATAACATTCCTAGTCTCTTAACCACTAACGTAATTAGTACATAAGCATATAATTCGAATGACTAGTATGAAGTAGTGCTAATTTTTTTTTAATTTATCAATTTTTTTGTTTACCTCCACCCCTGTTCCCAGCAATGGGCAGTTTTTAATTCAAGCCATATATTTTCCGCTACCGGCTTGCTAGACCTGTCCTAGCTTCATATGTCTTATGATAATATATTATTATTATTAGCAGCGCGTCTTACTACCCGTTCGGGTTATACGCACTTACGCTAATGTGTAATGGTAGGGTGATTGGGAGATGAAATGGAGGACCTACAGTTTAACGTGGGATCCGAACCACGGTGGAGGACTGGCATTCCACATATTCACAAGTTGTGATTAATAAACTTTTAGGTATTAGTTGTCTCTTTCAAAAGTAACCGATGGGGATTTCATGAATGATTATATGAAAGTGGATCTTTTTTTTTTCCTGGCTGTGAGATATGGTTCTTACCAAGTACTTATATTATACGTTTGAGTGATTTTTTTTGTTATTGGCTAGCTTACAATCATATTTTATATTCTCTGAAAAGTTTGTGAAAGCTGGTAAGGTTTAGACTGGTCGCGTTGCCTCTATATCGATCGAGCAAACGTAGAGAAAAAAAAACAACTGTATAATTAGTTATTTAATCGCACACCGGCTGAACGTGGATGGCTGCGCCATCTATTGAGGTAATTTAATACTAACAAGATAACCGATTAAAGACAAGATCATCCCGCTAAACCTATCTACAGTCAATCTTCATGTTGGAGGGGGGGGGGGTGAGGGTCACTTTTGAAAATACATTATTTTTCACAACATTTTTAGAATATGATTGATTATATATTTTAAAGATGGAGGCTCAAGTTCACGTGAGTTGATTTCTGAACACGTGAAAGTAAATCTTAGTAACTCTTCAAATACCCGCTACGGTGGCCGCGTGGTCTAACGCGCTACTCTCGCAGTAGACTAGACTGCCAATGATGGGGAGATCCAGGTTCGAGTCTTGGTTGGATGTATTGAGGGTGGTTGTTTTGGGAAATGGTTTTCCACTCTCCTCCAGGTGAATTCGGGTACACTTCTTATAAATATAACAGTCTTAAACCCTAAAAACAATTATTGTAATAAGTACATAGGTGTAAAACCCGAACGGGCAGTAATACGCAGTGCTAAAAAAACTTGTTCTAAATGTCAAAAAGAGCTTTTCTATTAATTGCCCTTTAGCTTCATATTATAAACTATCTATCTATCCATCTATCTATTTATTTTATTTCCTCCGCATGGATCTACCCATCCATGATCAACTCATCCAGTTACACTAGTGAGCTAAGGATAGCAATAAAGATTAAAAAAGCATAATTATTTATAGAAAATCTACACTTATTTGCGTTGGTGAAGACTAAAAAATTATTTAGGAAAAAAATGCCCTCTTTATACCTTGTCGAGATTCGATCAATGAATTCCATATTCCTGTAAAATAATGGTGCAAATGGATATATTTGCTAAAAAAAATGTTGGTGATTATTAAAAAATATCAATCTTATCCCGTCGCATGTTTACAACTAACGTAGACACAAAAAACATAATGACACTCAACTTAAACCATTCAAAAACAAATTATGTAAACTGGTTCTTAAACCTATCAAACAATTTTAATTTAATTGCACCCATGTATAGTACGGCGAATTGTCAAGTAACCGTTCATTGGTTTAAAAAATGCATCCATATTAATTTAAACACGAATCACCTGCTTAGATTGTTTTGGAGATTTTCTTCCACTTGTATTCTTATATTTATTTGTATATAAATCAACTTAACGAAAATGAAGGCAATTACTTACAAATTAAGAAAAATTTACTTAAATCAAATAGCCTAAAATATTAGTATATCTAAACTACTATAAGTCTAATTAGTTTTATTAACTTATATTTATAAACCAAGATTATAAAGTACATTAATTTAGTAATAATTTGATTAAATACTAAAATATAACAGGATGGCATTCCTTATTATTTTAAATATAGTAATATTGAATTTATCTAGGCCATAAATGTGTTTGCCGATTTTGTTTATTTAATATTTAATTTATTTGAGGTATTTAACGTTCACTTTCTAAACCGAATGACTATATCAGCACACGTGAATTTCTATGGGCTATAGTGAAAGGTCCTACCAAATTTTCCGGGAAAAGTATTTCCACATACCTTCCAGAGTTATTTTACATGCCACAATCGACATGGGACAGACATCTCTAATTCCCTTTCGTAGAAAGTTGTGCTACAAATGTTTATCTCTCAAGAATATCCATCAAATCCAGCTGGGTTTGAACCCACGAACATTAGGTCCTTAGGTTGAGGCACTTTACCCTAAGACCACTGAGGTCAAATTTGTCAATTTTGTTAATATTGGGAGTTTAATAAGTGTCCTTTGAATAATCGGCTCGAATTAACGTACAACTGTCAAATTAACTTAAAATAATGTATGGTGTTGTTGTCTTCCTTGTGTTATCCCTTAAAAAATAATCCACCCTTGTGAGATCAACCCCAAAAATAGAATACCCTTATATACAGTTATTTATACTGGCCCAAAAATTAATAAAGACGTTATAATTATTTCTCATTGAGAGTAGCGTGTCCCTCCCTACTTGGTATCGAGCTCTACTTGACGTCCTTCTAGAACCATCATCTATCTTACAAAGACTTGTCAAAATTGTAATTCAGTCGTCCTCCAATATCTCTCCCAATGAGTCGCTGACGTCTTCCCCTTGCTGAATTGGGAGACTATGATGTAATCAGCCACGTCCCAGCAGGGGGGCTTTCTATCGCGTGATGAAGACAGTCCAGTGCCGTTGTCACTTTGACTCACGTCCCTTGTTGGTCCAGGGGAGGTCCTCCTAGACCTCCACGCGACAAACTTCTTGCGTTTCTTTGTTTGCATCATCCACGACAAATTTCTTACGTCTCTTTGTTTGCATCGTACGTGACAAACTTCTTACGTCTCTTTGTTAGCATCGTACGTGACAAACTTCTTACGTCTCTTTGTTTACATCGTACGTGACAAACTTCTTACGTCTCTTTGTTTGCACCATCCACGACAAACTTATTACGTCTCTTTGTTTTCGTCGTACGTGACAAACTTCTTACGTCTCTTTGTTTGCATCGTACGTGACAAACTTCTTACGTCTCTTTGTTTACATCGCACGCGACAAACTTCTTACGTCTCTTTGTTTACATCGCACGCGACAAACTTCTTACGTCTCTTTGTTTACATCGTACGCGACAAACTTCTTACGTCTCTTTGTTTACATCGTACGTGACAAACTTCTTACGTCTCTTTGTTTACATCGTACGTGACAAACTTCTTACGTCTCTTTGTTTACATCGTACGTGACAAACTTCTTACGTCTCTTTGTTTACATCGTACGTGACAAACTTCTTACGTCTTTTTGTTTACATCGTACGCGACAAACTTCTTACGTCTCTTTGTTTACATCGTACGTGACAAACTTCTTACGTCTCTTTGTTTACATCACACGTAGACGTGACAAATCTGAAGTTGTAGTCGATGACTTGACATAAGGCATTATAGTTGAAAGTGTGATAGGTGAAAGAAAAAGTTAACATAAGATATCCATTCGCCAAACTATATGCTCCAAAAGACCAAGACCATACGTTGAGTTGTCGTTACAACAGTCAAAACTTTCACACAAACAATTTTACATATTTGAAATACTAACTTATAAAAATAATTATGATAGAAATACCAACTTATAAAAATAACCAAGATAGAAATACCAACCTGTAAAAATAACCGTTTGGATTTTTTTTTAATTATTATTATTTTGTGGAAGCGGTTTCTGTGGTTTACTGACAAATGCTTTCCAAACGAGAGCTTTATTCATTTACTGTTGATATATTTAAAACGCAAAACAATTATTCTTGACAAAGGTTCCCGTAGCATGATTTCTGCCAAAATCTAAGGCCAGTATTACAAGCTCCAATTGGTCACACTGCCTAAAAGAGGCGTGTCAAACTAATTTGATTATCTAACCTTCATTAAAAATTAAGAATATTTAGGAGGCTGTATTTTGAGAAAACATTCAATATTTTAATATTGTTTAGTAATTTTTATTATTATTATTTAGCACCGCGTCTTACTACCCGTTCAGGTTATACGCTTTAAGTACTAATTACGCTAATGGATTAGGAATTAGGAAGCTTGAATTAGAGGAAGTGAACCCGCATTTGCGTGGAGGGAGAGTGGAAAACCATTTAGAAAAAACCACCCCCAGTTCACCCGACCGAGATTTGAACCTCGATCTTCCCGTCCTCAGCAGTCAAGCTCAACACGACTAGCGCGTTAGCCAACTACGCCACCAAGGCGGGTTTCTTAGTAAAAATAATTCTAACTTAGATACCTTATTACATTACTGCAAAAATAAAAGCATATGCCTCCATAATAAACAATAAGAAGAATCATTTAATTTCATTATCAGAAATTAAAAAACTTTTATTGACAATAATAATAATAATTTAATCAATCGGTTCAGAAAGTGCACTTTAAATAACTTGAATAAATAAATAAATAAGAAATTCCTGTTTGTATATTTGTTAAAATATTTATTAAATAGTGTGTTTGCACGACGACAATGTCAATGATTTATAGATGTCTTCTTTTAACTCCAAGTGTTACATTCTCTGCAGCCCAACTTTGAACATGTCAAAACTTTTTTTTTTTTTTTTCAATTCCTCTCGTGTGAAGCCCCGACACTAGTAGAGAACAAAGGCGACTTAAGTTGTTCACGACTTTTCAAAACAAAACCAATTTCTAGAAGTATGCCTATATGTGAGGAGAACAGCAAAGTATGGAGGGAAAGGAATAGGGTGTGTGGAGAGGGGGGGAGGGGAAACACTACGAAAAATAAAAGTCAAAGAAAGAACGAAAATAGGGGGGGGGAGGGGGCAACAAAAAGAATGCCAGGAGAGTTTGGAGTTACGAACAATGCGAAACACACCTCGCGGAAAGTGGTGAGTTGGAATAGAAGAAAGGGTGAGAAAGTTGAGAATCGTGCGTGAACAAAGATCGAGTCTTTATTTTAAAAATTATAATATATAATTACCCGCCTCGGTGGCGTAGTTGGCCAACGCGCTTGTCGTGTTGAGCTCGACTGCTGAGGACGGGGAGATTGATGTTCGAATCTCGGTCGGGTGAACTGGGGACGGTTTTTTCCTAAAACGGTTTTCCACTCTCCCTCCACTCAAATGCGGGTTCTCTTCCTCTAATTCAACCTTCCCAATTTATAATCCATTAGAGTAATTAGTACTTAACCCGAATGGGTAGTAAGACACGGTGATAAATATATATATAAATATAATATATAATTCTTATATTATATTTTGTGTTTTACGCTTTATTTTCCGTTCGGACTATCCGCATATCTCCAAAGATATAGAAAGGTGGAATTTTAGAGGAAATGAACCTGCATTTGCGTAGCGGGAGAGTGGGAAACAATTTATGGAAAACTACCCTTTATTCACCTAGATTGGAATCGAACCCTGATCTATCTGTAACAGAAATCCCAGACTAGATGAGGTTAACATACTCAGCGAAGTGACAGTTTTTTTTTCTCCTTAGCACCGCGTCTTACTACCCGTTCGGGTTATACACTTATGTATTAATTACGCTGATGGTTTTAGGGATTCTAAAATGTATGTTTAGAGAAAGTGTACCCACATTTGCGTGGAGGTTAAGTGAAATACCGTTATGAAAAAACCACCCTCAGTACACCCGATCGAGATTCTAACCTTGATCTCCCCGTCATCGGCAGTTTAGTCCACTGCCAGAGTAGCGCGTTAGACCACGTGGCCACTCAAGCGGGTTATTTTATTAGTATTGATATTATCTCTCCAAAGCTACCGCTGCAGATCACGAGACCTGACGTATTAAAACATGAATTTACCATACAGTAACGGTCGGGGGAAGAGGGAGAAATAATAAAATGACCGAATGTGTGATAAGCTCAAAAAATGAAGTTGGTTACGTTGATGGTCTCTTTAAAAAAAACAGCAAACAAATGTAAGTTGGCGAACACACCCCTTTCCAAGGCGTCAGTTACCCCTGCTGAGGGTGTGGCCCCAGGAGCGGCCTGACGGGAAATGTCACATCAAATGAAGATTAGTTGTCCCACGGGTTGGTAGGCAGCCCCGCGTTACAGCAGTGGCAGCTATACTCGGCTGCAAGCGCTAAGATCAGTTGTCCCATGGGTTGGTAGGCAGCCCCGCGTTACAGCAGTGGTAGCTATACTCGGCTGCAAGCGCTAAGATCAGTTGTCCCATGGGTTGGTAGGCAGCCCTGCGTTACAGCAGTGGTAGCTATACTCGGCTGCAAGCGCTAAGATCAGTTGTCCCATGGGTTGGTAGGCAGCCCCACGTTACAGCAGTGGTAGCTATACTCGGATGCAAGCACTAAGATCAGTTGTCCCATGGGTTGGTAGGCAGCCCTGCGTTACAGCAGTATACTAAAATCAGTGACGTGTCATTAAGTATGACCAGGTTAGGCAAAGTCATGTAAAGGTGAGTATGTAGGGAACTCGAGAAAAGGCCTATGTGTCTGCAGTTTTATAGAAACACATTTTGTTTGTCAAAATAAATAAAATATTTTCCCAGTCGAAACACAAAATTTGATTTTCTCCACATGGTGAAATCAACGGCAGTTGAATATCTGTCATGAGCATAGCGGCCAGAGAGCCACGGCACACTGAGTGATCTGGTCACGTGACCTTTTAAACCCCGGCGACTTGCTCCGCGACCAACCATTTAATTTGTAATGACAAACTTTTTAAATGAAGATAAAATGTTATTAAATTTCAGGACCGCTTTGACCGATATTCAACAACTGTTGATGTCATAAGGTGAAGAAAATTAAACTCTATATATCTACTGAAGCAATATTTGATTTATTTTGACTAAAAATGTGTTGATATAAAAACTGCAAAACACAGGCTGCACCTTAATCTGTACACTCTGTTCATATTATAAGCAGCACCTTATTGGAACCAAGCAAGGTAATCAACCCTGTTACCTTCCAGGTTGAACGGAGGTTACATGTGGATGTTCTACATGAACATACACTCTCAGGTGAGGTGTGTGTGTATATGTGATCGTTCAAAGGGAGACACAATGTGTTAGAACAAACCACAGGTGGACTTTTAACTAGATGACAACATTACACGACATGTCACTGACTAAAACACCATCAAGGCTTAACACACTGTTTATTGATTTTTTCTAAGATCTTATTTTTATTGCGTTCTTTATTATTATTATTATTATTATTATTATTAGCACCGCGTCTTACTACCCGTTCGGGCTATACGCACTTACGCTAATGTGTAGGTGATTGTGAGATGAAATGGAGGACCTACAGTTTAACGTGGAATCCGAACCACGGTGGAGGCCTGGCATTCCTCACATTATTGCGTTCTTACTTTAGAAATATGACATTGAGGTGAAATCGTCATACGAAGAAAATTATTTTTATTTTTATCATCATTATTATTATCATCATGAAATAAAATACATTGAGCAAAACAATTTATAATAAATGAAATTGTGGAAGATTACGAAAATAATAGAGCACGAATAAAATTAAAAACACATATTTACACACACATCAGTATGTCGATGCTAAGTTAATATATTATCTTCCTCAGGAAGTATTAGTAGTAGTTGTAGTTGTAGTAGAAGTATAGGTGAGTCTATGAAAAAATTTGATGCTTTAAAATAATATTTATGAAATAAAGTGCACTGAGCCAAAACAAGTTGTAGTAAATAAAATGGTAGAATAGTAGGGGGAAAAAATATAGCACAGATAAAAGTAATAATAGTAACAAATTTGTACACATACTTCAATTTATCATTTATTATTATTACTAAACTATTTTTTTAATTTTTTTTGTCCAAAACAGTTTGCTATAAAAACTGCAAAAAACACTGCGACACCAATGTCCCTACATTAACGACGTTGCCTATTTGGAGATTTCAAAAATGTTTTGGGAAGAGGGTTGCATCTTAACTCTACGCACCTAAGCAGTCTAAGCACTATCTCATGTATACAGCAATATACGAGATAGAAAGAGAGGGAATAAAATTAGTAGTTCACGCTGAGAGGCCTCCTGTTTATCTACTGATAACACTTCCCCTCTTCCTCTGACGAGTTTACAAATTCAATATAATATTTGCACCTTGAAAAGATTGACTTGCTTTTTAAAATTACCTTTTTCTTGTTTCCTGTTATAGACGGACATTTGCTACCTTTGACTTTTTTAATCTACATCCTGGCAGGAAGACTCCTACAGGACATTTTTGTGATTTATAAAAAAAATACGTTTATAAAAAAATACTTAAATAAAAATATAATTATTGTGTACCATTGAAGGACTATTTTTATAATTATTAAAGAATTTATGGTTTTTGTTTGAATGTTATATCTTTATCACTCGCTGAATAGAACGTAAATTCACTAACAGGGGAGATCCTATCGTTACGTCACAGGTAGGTAAGCATCCTCAATAGTTCCAAACAACAATGGACATATAAATATGGTCAACCAATAGGTTATCGTTTAATATTATTTAATCGAAGGAAAAACAATCAATATTTAAAAGCCTTTGTGGTTAATGTAATTTCCCAATAAAATTTAGCGTAAAGATAATAGTCTGCCATTCATAGAAGATGTAACAAAATGTAATCGATTAAGAAAAGTAATCAATATTAAGAAGAGAAATTAAAAACTAATTTTATAAGAGTTTCCAATAAAATTAAATGTATTGTAATGGTCTGCTATTAAATATATATTTTATCAGTATTACGCAATATCATAAAGCTTGTGTAATTTTTTTTAAAGTATGTATTTTTTTAATTTTAGGTCTTAAAACGAGTCACATAAACTAAGGGTAAAACCTTAGATGTTCAATATATATATAATTCGTATGATGTCATTTCATAGTAAACGCCTTCCTCTTGCCTCAAAGTAATTAATGACAACTTCCCTTAATCATTATTTTTCCTCCTCACCATATTTTTTTATACTCCCATCATATCATCTTTCTCTTTTAATCAACATTTTTTTTGTCTCTCTCTTCCACTAGTCCTATTTTTTTTTTTCCATTCCCGTGAAGAGTAGCCTCCACCCCCCTCCCTCCCCCCAACTCCGTTTTAACAGGCAATTATGGCTAGTGCAGAGAAACAGCGTGGACTATCCCTCTCGTCTCGTTTCATTTCGCTGTTAATGAAAAGTCGACTGGTTCAGTTGAGATCGTCCGGCCTAAGGTCGAGCCACACATAACATCAGGACCGGACGCCTTCCGGGTGACGACGTAACTTGGTCCGATTCACGAGTGATACAACAAAAACACGCTTGAAGGGCCCCCAACAGTCTAAGGCCACCGTGGTTCGGATCCCACGTTAAACTGTAGGTCCTCCATTTAATATCACAATCACCCTACCATTACACATTAGCGTAAGTGCGTACAACCCGAACGGGTAGTAAGACGCGGTGCTAAAAAAAAAGAATAGTTAAGCTTGGGAGCTAGAAATGATCCTTAGGTTTCGGATATAGCCAAATTAAGTGTAATACTTGTTAATTTGAAAAAATTACGCCAATGTAAAATAATCAAGCCAGGTACCTTTATCTTGGCTTTATTAGCTTTTCATGTATATTTGTAAATTGTACTGACAATAGCTAAAAACCTGCCTCGGTGGCATAGTTGGCTAACGCGTTAGTCGTGTTGAGTTCGACTGCTGAGGACCGGGAGATCTCTTAAATCTCGGTCGGGTGAACTGGTGGTGATTTTTCCCAAATAGTTTTCCACTTTCCCTCCACGAAAATGTGGGTTCACATCCTCTAATTCAACCTTACCAATTCCTAATCTATTAGCATAATTAGTACTTAAAGCGTATAACCCGAACGAGTAGTAAGACGCTGTGCTAATAAGTAATAATAATAATAAAATAATAGCTAAAATCTACTTACAAATTACCGCTGGATGAGGTATCAATCATAGCTCGTTTTAGCCGATGATTTCCACACGTCCTTCACGGACTCTGGCTTTAACTATGAGTGACCCTCTTCAGTGGTAAAATGGTCTAAGGCAGGGGTTTCTAAATTTGGAGTGCTTGAGGTCCACAAATTGAAACCACGAGTCTAATGGCGGGCCACATAGTTATTATCGGATGATTTTTGTCAAGTTAGGCAAAAACCAAAACAGGTATTTAATAAATGTTAATTAAATAATAAGTGGTAGATTTAAACATGTTTAGTTACATGCGAAACGAATTTTCCGGGTAAAATATATTATCTTTGATACGTCAATAAGATACAGCAGATATAAGATAGAAATCAAACATAAACATCAGTTGGAATGTTACTGGATTTTTCCCACGCGAGTCAAAACTTACCATTTATCAACATTTTAGAAAACATTCTAAAATAATCTTACGTAAGGAGTGTTGATAGATTATAACTAAAGACTTAGATAGTTATTAATACAAATATTAACGAGAAAGAAAAAGCTAAAAAGTTAAATCAATGGAAAGTGATTAACTAATGTGTTAAAATCATTTTATTTTAATAATAATCTTAGGTTGAATAAAAACATAAAAATAATATGAGTCAAAGGGGGCTAGAAAAATGGATTAAAAAAATATATGGTTGACAGTATTTATAAATAAACCTGCAAGTCAAGAATATAAACAAAACACTAAGTGTAATATGGTCATAACAAATAAAATAAAATGGCTTAATTAAAAATAATAAGCTAAGCTATAGAATAAATTGTTATATTATACAAAATTATATGACCAAGTATCTAAGTCTTTATTTTGAAGAATTGACGTCCCTTACTCCTTTTTGACAGTTTTCCTGTGTAGATGGTGGTTACAGGAACTCTAATTATCCCGACATGTTTCGGTGCTAAATTAGCGCACCATAATCATGGAGCTGAAATTAAAATTAAAGGACTTGCTATAAAGTAATGAAAAAATAGAACGTTAATACAGAGAAAAGGAAAAAA
>CABFOW010000624.1:67078-78279 GCA_902141385.1 Timema californicum
CCCTATCCCTATCTTGAGGTAGTTCTAGCCATCCCCCCTCGATAAACACTATCCCTATCTTGAGGTAGTTCTAGCCAGTCCCCTTCATTATAACCTATCCCTATCTTGAGGTAGTTCTAGCCATCCCCCCTCGATAAACACTATCCCTATCTTGAGGTAGTTCTAGCCAGTCCCCTTCATTATAACCTATCCCTGTCTTGAGGTAGTTCTAGCCATCCCCCCTCGATAAACACTATCCCTATCTTGAGGTAGTTCTAGCCAGTCCCCCCTCGATAAACACTATCCCTATCTTGAGGTAGTTCTAGCCAGTCCCCCTCATTTTAACCTATCCCTGTCTTGAGGTAGTTCTAGCCAGTCCTCCTCGATAAACACTATCCCTATCTTGAGGTAGTTCTAGCCAGTCCCCCTCATTATAACCTATCCCTGTCTTGAGGTAGTTCTAGCCAGTCCCCCTCATTATAATCTATTCCTGTCTTGAGGTAGTTCTAGCCAGTCCTCCTCATTATAACCTATCCCTGTCTTGAGGTAGTTCTAGCCAGTCCTCCTCATTATAGCCTATCTCTGTCTTGAGGTAGTTCTAGCCAGTCCTCCTCGTTAAACTCTATCCCTATATTTAGATAGTTATATCCAGTCCACCTCATTACACACTATCTCTCTCAAGTCCATTCTAATTTTATCTTCCCTCCGGTGTTAAGGTCTTCCCAATGGTCTCTTCCCATTGATTTTACCAGTCATCACCATGAATATAGTCCTAGAATCTCCCATTCGTACGGCATGTCTTGCCTACCCTAATCTACGAGACTTGAACTAGCCTAACAATGTATTGTGATGAGTATAGGGTATGTAACTCATCATTAAATAACCTCACTTTTTGTACCAAGTCTCTTCCAAAGCAATTTTTAGAAAACCCTAAGTTTTTCCAATTAAATAAGAGAGAAATGTTTCCTTGTATTGTACATAAAGTAAATAAATAAATGATAAAACAGTAGCAGTCACAATATAACTAATGTATTTACTTTCTCTGTATGAAAACTGGCGACTATGCTGCCCTCTTTGACCTTGATATTAATATTTTAACGATTCTATTTTCGAAATAATGAGCACCCGTCCCTAGTTTATAGCATTGTGACTTATTTCACTAATGGGAGCCTAACCTTTAGTACACTCTGCTGACCTCTTGGTATATTTCCATGGGCCGATCAATTAGGCTTAAGTTAGGTTTAAAACTTCTACTGGCCCCACATAATCTTCATCATCAGCAACAACATTAAAAACCACCTAGGTGGCGTAATTAGCTAACGCGCTAGTTTCGTGTTGAGCTAGACTGCTTAGGACGTAGTGATCGAGGCTCGAATCTCTCTCGGGTGAAATGGGGGTGGGTTTTTTTTCTAAATGGTTTTCCACTCTCCCTCCATTCAAATGCGGAGTTAACTTCCTCTATACTAAATCTTCCTAATCCCTAAAACCATTAGCGTAATTAGTACTTAAGCGTATAACCCGAACGGTTAGTAAGACGTGGTGCTAAGTATTATATTATTATTATTATTATTATTATTATTATTATTATTAGCATCATTATTAGCATAATTATTAGGGCCGGATTCAGAGCTGTGGAGACCCCGGGGAGATAAATAGTTAAGGGTCCCCAAAATAAAATAATTTTTTATTTGCAACGTTTAAACATTATCATTCTTTCATTACAAAATTAACTGTTAAAATCTCAATATTAAAGATATTATTTAAGTAAGAATTTATTGTCATCACAATAAATTAGAGTTCTTTAAACTTTTTTTTATATAGATAACATGTTCTTTTCAAAACCTTAGTAAAAAATTTACTAAGGGGGAAAAAAAGATAATTTCGTACTTGAAGTGTGACTACACCACGGTCCAAAATACAGTTCAGCAAAAACTGGATTACGATAATGGTTATAGGGATTATATTAGGAAGGTTATATTTATTAGAAAGTATACCCAAATTTTCGTGGAGGGATAGTGATAAACCATTTCTGAAAACTACCCTCAGCACACCCAACAGAGATTCGAACCTTGATCTCCCCGTTATTGGTTTTCTAGTATACTTCGAGAATCGCGCATTAGACTATGTGACCACTGAAGTGGGTGAGATGACTGACTATATGATGAAACAATTTCCTTTAGTTCCATGTGAACCCACTAGATTCGCTGAAATATGAAAATATTGTTTTGAGTTTTGAGAACCACAGACGGAATTATTTGTTTGTCGCAGCCCGCAAATGCCATTAATGTGTGATATTTTGTCAGAAATATATCTAATAATTAATATAATTGTTTTAAAAATTATTAATAACTGCAATATTTTTTTACATCCCTCACTGTTTCCAGCCTGGGTCAGTTTTTTTTTATTAAAACCATGTATTTTCCACTACCGGCTGGCTAGGCCTGTCTTAGCTTCATATGCCTTATAATATAACTTAAGACTAGGACAGGTACAACGTCCAGACCCCCAGCCGTTAATTCATCACTGTCAAAAGGTAAAATCACATTTTACCAATGATACATTTTCGGCCATACCGGGAATCGAACCCGGGACCCCTAGCTCAGTAGACAGACATGTTACCGACTGGTATAAGGTGTCGGACTGACTGGAATATATTGAGCCAAAACAGATGATTTTTTTTATTATTATTACAAAAGTTTGTGGAGCCTTCTGATTTGTGGAGGTCACTGGGCAGTCCATGTCACCCTCCCTTAACCCTCCTACTACCGGAATAATTTTGTTTCACTGAATACCAATGGGGTCACTGGGGACCCCATTATTATTATTATTATTTTTATTACCATTACATTTTACCCATGATTTATTGTCATAATAATAATTATATTTTATTTTAAATATGTTTTACTTTAAATTATTTTGGAGATGAAAAGAATATATATACACCATATGAAATTTAAAGCAGTTCTTCATCACACAGAATACAAATTGACTGGTTACAAAGAGAATATTTTGGAATGTATATAAAAAGGATTGGTTAGGCTACTTTAATTATTATCCTCGCAATCTTTACATGCAATAATTGAATGGTCTTTGCAAACAAAAGATTAACATTTAACACACCACTATACTTCCTATCTACTGATCGACCACATAATGAGCATCGTCGGCGCTTTGCACTTCTTTGAGTCGGTGTGGTTGTTTGAGAAACAGAAGCACGTCTCTTTGTCGATTTTGTTTTGTCAGAGATTTATCCAATTCCATGATAAATATTGTAGCTGGTCTTCCGGTTCCAATTTGAATTTAGATACATCCAAATAATGAAAGCATTTAGAGCACTTATATCCAAAATTTTGTAGAACAAAACATAAGGCCACCTGACCTCTTTGTCATTCGTTTGGTTGTGTATGTTCTAACCAACTTATGCATGGTGTCAACTCCTGATTTGGTTGAGTTATAGTCCAGAATCATTTGAGGTTTGGCTCTTTCTTTATTTTCAGTTTGAGCTGAGTAATGCATTGTACTCAATAGAGTTACCACTTTTCCTTTTTTGGACAATATGATACTGTTGTGCTGCTTTCTGAAATCCAAACAGAGAAGAATACACTTCTTGACCTCTAACAGTTGTGAACAGTGGTAACTCAGAAAGATTTTTTCTTATTGTTCCCAATAGTCTTAATTGTTTCTTTTCTTGATCTATTGCAATACTAAGACTTGTGAAAAGGTTATCTGCTGTAATATTCCACCCAATTTTCTCCATGCCACTCACCATATCCAGCACCACTATCTTCCCCTGGTTCACCTCCCTAGGAGAATTAGTTTATTTGCCTGTGTATACTTGTATGTTTATTACATAATATGTTTTACTGTCACATGCTGCCCAGATCTTTATACCATATTTTACAGGTTTTGATGGAATAAATTAACGGAATGGGCATCCCCCTGGCATTAACTAATTACTCATCCACAGTTACATTCTCATTTGGAATGTAAGCATCTTGTAATGTTTCAGACTATATCTGGAATATATGGCTTATTGGTGACAATTTATCAGGACTTCGATTTTGCCTTCTTGATTCAGCATTATCAAACCGTATACACCGTGATATTTTTGTAAACCTGTTTCTAGCCATAGACGTTGAATATTTGGCGACCATCTTCTAGATTCCACAAGTTTGTAATAGCCTCAATATGGGCATTTAATACGCCAACAAGTATCAATAATCCAAATAAACACATAAGTTCATCCTTATCAACACTAACACATAACTCTCCATAAGTAATACCACCTTCTTTGTTAGTCCACTTCAGTATCTCTTCAACAATACTTGGTTTGATAAAAAGCTCAAATGCAGATTGTACAGTGTACACATTTCTGATGCTGTAACGTGTAGGACCAGATGCAATACTCATTACATTGCGGCTCGGTGGCCGAACCGGTACAACTCTATTATAGTTTGGTAAAAAAAAACAAATTATACTTGCCAATAAATAACTTTTACAGTACATTACTTACTTGAAATAATTTTGTTGCGAAGCTGTAGATGAATCATCAGAATTGTATTCATCTCCATCAGAGCTTTGAACATTATTTTCGACAAAATCCACTTCTCCTTCATTATCAGAAGCTTATTCATTATGTTCAACTTCCACATTATTTGAAAAATCATAAAAACTAATCTCTTCATTTAGAATTTTTGATATTTCTTCTACTGATAACCTTTTAGCCGCCATTTTGGCCAGAACGTTCCTGAACTATCAGAGTAGTTTCTTTTGGCAATTTATTCAAGATGATGTAGATACTGCTATCTTTAGTCAACTTATGAAAATATATATAAATTGATTATGACGTTACACAATAGATGGTAGCAGATGTGTGTGTTTTTTAAACATTTTAAATGCGCAAAACTCTAAAAACAAATGTTTTAAAATTTGGGTTCAATATGACCGCAATGGTATTTATTGTTATAAAAGAAATTTTGAGGTACTTATTTTTAAAATAAAAATAAATAAATAATACAGTATAAGGTAGATAGATAAATAAACAAAGTAATATTTTTGAGAATTTTGGAAAATACATTACAGGCCTTACAGGTCAACAAAGTTGCGCTGGGGTCTCTGGTGACCCCATGGTATTAGGAGGGTTAAATCTGACCCTGATCATCATCACATCGGTTCATAGGGACGAGGTAGCTACACCTACATGGTGACAAAACCTCAGAAGATAGTTAAATATCCGCCACGGTCAGTATAAGACCAGGAATATCCGGCTAACAAACCCTAGTGACAAACATAAAAAAGGGTGGATTAATTTCTTCAAATAGTATCTATCTATTAATATTAGCACCTCGTCTTACTACCCGTTCGGGTTATACGCACTTACGCTAATGTGTAATGGTAGGGTGATTGTGAGATGAAATGGAGGACCTACAGTTTAACGTGGAATCCGAACCACAGTGGAGGTCTGGCATTCCCCACATTCACAAGATATCTTGTCAGAGGTGAAGGAAGGGTTTGGTAATCAGATAAATTTGTGCCGGGACCTAGGATTGAACCCCGGCCGCCAGCACAGAAGTCTGACACCTTACCCCTAGACCGCCAGGTCACCGACTTCAAATGCTATC
This sequence comes from Timema californicum, assembly GCA_902141385.1. NCBI lineage: Eukaryota > Metazoa > Arthropoda > Insecta > Phasmatodea > Timematidae > Timema > Timema californicum. Next base: position 72,679 of record CABFOW010000624.1, read on the forward strand.
AATCCCACCCGGCGTTGGCCGTGACCCACTGTGGTATAATAATTATATAAGGCCCTCTATCCCACCATGGTGCCAGATTTAAAATGTAAATGGTATCTTTGAAACGTAATTCTAAACCAGTTTAAAATATTTTAGTTAAAAATTTGTTAAAAATAGCCTAATTGAAAAGCTAATTAAAAATTTAAAAATTCTGCTTTGTCCATCCATGTTAATATTTCAGATATCTGCGTGCCGTAGATTTGGCTGAGCAACTCACACAAACAAACACTTCCTTTTATTATTATAGATTAAGAAACAAGTTTATTAAAAAGAAACATTTAAACTCTCATGAAAATGTTATGAAAGAAGAAATGATTTACAGTTTATTTGCTATTTTGTGTAACTTAATTAACGTTCATTATAGAAGGGATTTTTTTAAAACAACAACTACCTTCAAATTAATAGTTAGGATTGATGGTTTTCGTGTGTTACATGTGTTTTTGAAACTATGTGATGAAATATGCATGTCCATAAGTTAGTTACCTGTCATAACACCTCATTCAAAAACATTCTATATTCTAGTTCCTCTTAAATTTTTTAATTTCGTACATTCAACCTCTTTTTTTTTAATTCATTAAAAGGGGACGTTTATTTCTTTAATATATAGTTTACTGTATTTTTAACTGCAGTACGGTATCTTAAAATAGACGTGGCCGCTCGTAAAAATTGAAGCCCATGGAATGGAGTAAATGGAAGCTGACATTTTAGTAGGATACTAGCAAAATGGACTAATATATAGTCGGTCCACGGTAGCTTTGGTCTTTTCAAATTTTAACACTAATTTGACATAAACGATATAGAATCTGTTCACGATAGGTTTTTACCCGGATGACAGTTGAAAAATCATGAGTTTAGGTTTTGGTTCGCCAACACTCGTAAAAGATCACAGTTTTGTTATAAATGTTAAGTTTTAAACTACCTGTTATATTTTAAATTTAAAATAAAGTAAACTTAAGTTTTCTAATATTGTTTCATTACTTTTAATAATTTCTTTTTATCCAGCTTGAAAAAATATTTTAAACATAATTAAAAGTACTTATTCTTAGTTTCGGAATGTTATCTATGATGTGTAATATATTGCATACATCAATACTTTTTAATACATGCATCGTATTTACTTGTAAAAGAGAAAATACTTGTAATTTTTTTATATATGATAGATTATTTTATGATTATTTTATCGCATTTTGAAATATTTAACTGAATAAAATATTGTTATCCACTGCGTGGGTGCATCATTGTAAATAACTTGTTTCCGTCACGTTCAATCACATGGTTTAAATTCGTCGGTTGCCATTTTGAAGCTATGCTAGTTGGACATTTTGTGAAAGTTCTGAGAATTATAATTTTTTCTAAGTGGAATAAAACTATAAATAAACTTTGTTTGCGACCTCAAATAAATATATAAATAATATTGGCTTAAATTATTGTGGTTAACTATCAAATTTATACATTACCATCTGTTTTGATTACTGCTATAAAAAGTGACAGATGTCAGCTGTTGGCGTAAAGATACATTAAGGACTATTTCTAGTAACTTTTTTGAGCTGTCACTCAAGTAAACTAAGGTCGTGAATGAATTATATTTTCCTACACACACAAAAAAAGTTTTATAACTTAAAAATCTGATTCAAATTTACTACACTTCTAAGATATAAAAAAACTGTATTTAATATTAAATAATCAAATAGCCAAAGCTATTATTTGTGGTTTTTAGTGAGGATTACTCCATATAGATATATATATATATAAATAATATTCTGAAAATTGACACCTAGATACGGGAATAGAGCCCGGGACCTTTGGATTACTACACCAATGCTGTAACCACTGAGCTATCCAGGCTACGTTGCCGATGATTTACGCACGTCCATTACAGACTCTGCCTTAAAATATGAGTGAAGAATGACCCTGGGCACGAGACGACTCATGGATAGCTCAGTGGTCAAAGCATTGGAGTACTAAACCAAAGATCCCAGGTTCATTGCCCGTGTCCAGGTGTAATTTTTCAATTTTCACTCTAATTAATATGCTGATACACCCATAACAGTTTTAATCGATTTTCCAAAGGTCAGAAAAGGTTAAAACTACTGTTAATTGTGTCTCCAGAGAGAAGACATGGTACTGTCATGACCAAAAGAACAGCAGTGACGTAAATTTAATGATCGATAAACTTGAGCCTCTCCTCTACCTCCTAAACTTCTTGTCTCTGTCCCTTTTTTTTATATGTCTATTTTAGCTCTTTTCTTGGTGTGTTTTTACACCTCTATCCCTCAATGGGTTTTTTTACCGTCGTAACACATTTCTTTACTTCGTTTCTTCTCTTTATTTTTGTCGTACATTACCCACTATGCACCTGAAATTGTTTTAAGACCACTGCACCACAGTTTGTATAGACCGGGTGACCGTATCGGTGGACTTGCCGTCTGGGTGTCAAGTTATATAGTCTGGTTTTATGGTTACACGGAGACCAAAGCTCAAATTACAACCAAGTATATTGAAGGTCGTTTCACCTAAACAAATGCGGGTTCATTTTATATCAATTCGACATACCTCATCCTTAACTTTTTAAATCAACTAGTTTATACGCGTGTAGCCCGGACGGGTAGTTTGATGTGAGAATAGAAATTGAAAATAATGTTTGAAGAACTACTAGTGCCTGCCAAACAAGGGCACCCATGGGTGTTTTCCAAAAGGGGAGAAGGGGGCAGATTGGAATCTTATTTGCCGAGGTGTGGTCCCCCTCCCCTCGTCGAGATAAAATTTCAGGAATTTAACCTTGCGGGAGTGAATTTTAGAGCATATTAACATAATTCTGAGCTAATTATATATGTTTCAAGAGCCAATTTTTTGCAAAAAGAAGTTTCAAAAAAAAATAACAAATAAAATTGAGCTATAGCTTAATAAATTAAAAATAAATATTATATTTTTAACAAATTTATCGAACAGAACAAAATGAAAAGAAATATTTTGAAGAGGGAATCTTGTCCTTAAATAATAATGAAAATACTGCATTTTTTTAATTGCGATCCCATCAATATTTATAATATTCAATGTCAATCCTTAGATAGAGCGGGTTTGATACGCTTTGTCAATCTCGCAGTAGACTTGATTGCCTTTGATGGGAAGGTTGGGGTTAGAATCACGGTCATGCGTAGCCTGTTTAGTTCTTTTAACAAATGGTTTTTCACTCTTCTCCCATGCCAATGCACGAACACTTGTTCTAAAGCTAACCTTGCTCATCCCTATAACATGGACGTGTATCACGAACTATATTAAGGAAACATACACTGTTGTGATTTATTGAATTGGCATTGAGTAATTTGAACAGGACTCGCTTTTATTTTAATTTAAAAGTTCTTAAAATTGAACAAAACTGACACCTGTACACGTGAATCGAACCCGGGACCTTTGGTTTAGTACACCATTGCTCTAACCCCTGAGCTATCCGGGAATCGTCCCGTTCCCAAGGTCATTCTTCACTCATATTTCAAGGCAGAGTCTGTGATGTACGTGAGGAAATCATCGGCTACTAATGTGTGATTTCATTAAGATCACGAGCAATCAGATAACGCAGCCATATTTGGCTCTGTAGTTGGCTTATTGCTGCCACTTGTACAATTAATAAAATTATATAATAATAGAAACATAAAATTTAAATTTCTTCACATGATGACCTAAAATTTTCTTGAATATTTGTCGAGGGTGTCCTGGAATTTAATGACAAACTTTCTCTCTCTCTTCATTTAAAAAGTTCCTCATCTAATGCCGCTATGTTCATGACTGAATTTCAACAACTGTTGATATCACCAGGTGGAGAAAATTAAATTTTATATTTGTACTGGAGCAATATTTTATTTATCTTGGTCAAGAATATGTTTTGCCATAAAAACTGCAAAAACACTGGCCTTTTCTCTCGTCGTCTTCCCACCTTGATCAGTCAGATAAATTACCTGGTACACCTATTATAGCACGTGAAACTTAATGTGTCTCATAATACCTCAAACTATTGTACAAATAATTACAAATAATTTATCTCCATTACATCATTTTCTTGAACAACCGTATCAAAAGTTCCTAAATGCAAAAAAAAAAGTTGTCATCCCTCACGAACGAAATATGACTCATCACTTCAAGGAGGGCGAAGGAGTGGGCTTTCGTTTCCGAGACTGGATCCAAAACGATGTAGTCCTGGTACCCTCCCCCCTTCCCCCCCACTTTCCACTACCACCACCGCTTTGACGTGAACACATTCTGGCATTTTATGGATACTTTCCAATTTTTACAATCCACATCGGGCAAGGTAAAGAATATTTAGTGTAGCCGTGTGTGGCTTCACCCCTTTCACCCCCCCCCTCCTCTGACTACCCCCCACCCTCTCCCAGAAGCCACCATTTCTTCCTTCCCAAGTGGTCTGTCATAACTTGTCGTAATGTTGGTAGCCTGTGGCTTGCTCGAGTGCTCTGAAAGTGTTAGCTTGGTACCCCTGTGGGGAGTTAGGGAATATTCCTTTTTAGTGTTGCCAACTGTTTTGTTGGAAATGTCACTAAATAATGTATGTATTGATAACCTGGTACTTTTGTTTCGCTGTGGGTTTTACTTTCATCAATGAAAAGCTTTTATCTATTCGGTGACGTTATATTGAGGAAATGTTAACGTTTAACAAAGAAAGTAACATTTTCTTTTCTTAGCAAATCAAGTTTTACCGATATATTTATTTTATTACAAAGCAAAAATAATAATCCGTTAAATTATATTTCAAGCAAATACAATTTTTAACTATTTTAAAATCGAGTAGACATTAACTCTTGCCTTTATCTAAAAGCGAATAAATAAGAATCAAGTTATTGTAAATTAAGATTCATGTGTTTTTAATACTCTGAATTTGGAAAAGATTTATAAATAAAACTAACGAGATATTTTTACATTTCCAAGAGCTAACGTAAGTTATAAATTGTTTATTTTAAGAATCAAATAACCAAAGATTTTATTTATGCTTTTAGTGAGGATTACTTCATCTAGATATTATATTCTGAAAATTGAAAAATGAAACCTGGACAAGGGAATCGAACCCTGAATATAATATAATATCTAGATGGAGTAATCCTCACTAAAAACATAAATGAAAGCTTTGGCCATTTGATTCTTAATATTCGATCCCGTACAGTTATAATAATTGTACAAGTGGTTGCAATAAGCAAACTACCGAGTCGAAGATGGCTGCGTTCGTTATCTAATAGCTCGTGATCTTAATAAAATCATACATTTGTAGCCGACGATTTCCACACGTCCATAACAGACTCCGCCTTAAAATATGATTGAAGAATGACACTAGGCACGGGACGATTTATGGATAGCTCGGTGGTTAGAGCAATGGCGTGCTAAGCCAAAGGTCCCGGATTCTATTCTCGTGTCCAGGTGTCATTTTTCAATTTTAAAAGGTTAGTTTTAAGAAAGTCATCAAGAGGTTCATCATATTCTACCCGCAGTGAAAGTGAGCTGTGAGTTAATGTAACACCCGCTCCAGTGGCCGCATGGTCTATGGCGTTACTCTCACAGTAG
>CABFOW010000624.1:95286-140520 GCA_902141385.1 Timema californicum
TTTTTGGCAAGGCGACTGTGTGGAATGTCAAATTTGTTCGCAAGGGGTTGAGAGCGATAAAATTACTTGCGTTTTGTTTTATGGCCTGTAAAAGCTGAACATTATTTCAACATCTTTTGTTTGTACACAGGGTTATTAAGATTTTAAGGGAAAAGGGAGATTATTCACTTCCTATGTCAAGTCGTAAATAATTTTAAACTGGGTGAGCTATGTTCGCTCTCTCTCTCTTTTTGGAAGGGGGAGGGGGGGGGTCTTTAAAAAGCTACCACATTTCTAATTTTATGAATCTTTTTTGGTTATTCTGGTTGCAATCTTCTTGATATAAGAGTTTAGAAACTTGAATTATAAATGGGTTCATAATGTATATTATATTCCTTATGAGTTTAAATAAAATACTCTTTTCTATTAAAATAGTTTTTTTTAGTTTTTTTACTACTCTTTCGGGTTATACGAATATCTAATAACTACACAAACTGTTTTAGGAATTAGGAAAGTTATAGTTAGAGGAAGTGTAGCCGAATATGCGCCGAGAAAGATTGGAAAACTATTATTTTTTTATATGAACACCCTTAGTACATCCAACAAAGACTCGAACCTCGATCTCTCCATCTTCAGCAATCTAGTCTACTGTGAGAGTAGCGTCTTAGACCACACGACCACCGAAATTATTGCCATATTGATTACGAAGTTTAAAGTTTGTTGGTCAATTTCGGTGTTTTTCTGTTATTTTTCTTGCATTTGTTGCGTTTAATCAAAAGCATGTACTGTTTACAATTTCGAAAACAAATTATTAAATTAGACTTATATTATTTTTTTTACTGGAATTTTATTTTACGTGTCGCTTAAAACAAATAAAGGACAATTGTTAACTGTACTAGTGAAAGAAATATATATTTTAGTATAGTAACGTGACCAAATATCGGTCCGACAAAACACTGTGACTGCCGATCAATGTAAATAAATATTGGTATAAATCATGGATATTTTAAAATCACAATCACAGTCATCACCGATATCGGAAAATCACAGTTTAGCCCATCTGCAGTGCTCTATCTTCCCGAAAATGCGGGCACACTTACTTTAAATTAAATCTTTCTCATACCTACCACATTAACGTAATTAATAAATACTATTTGAAATAACCCGAGCTGATAGGATAAAATTGAATGTAAGGCACAAGTATTGAAATTAATAAATGTAATTGTAAAGTTATTAACCGGGTCTCAAATATCAAATACTCTCAAGGTAGAAACGTCTCCCTTTAGCGCTCTAGGCCACGGAATTTGCGAAAACTATTTACTAGTGCGATACAAAAAATATTGATTTTGTTTCTATTTTCTCCGCTAGAGAGAGTAGCGGTAAATAGAATATTATTACTGACATCTGGCGAGAACTTAACGAACAATAAACTGATCAAGGCGGTAGCTCACTGGATGCAATAGCGCGTAGAAAATAGTGAAAGGTACAGTAGTCCCGTGGCTTCTTTGGTGCTGACTGACAGTTCACAGCTTACTTGTGACAGTCAACATTTAGGTATATATCTAAATGTTGACTGTCAGAAGTGACAGCTGCTAAACACATGTTTTTTCAGATCATATGGTTCGGCGTAGGGATACATAATTTGATCTGGTAACTTTCCAAAGCCGTCAGCTGTCAGTCAGCACCAAAGAAGACATGAGGCTACTGTAAATAATGTGTTCATTATATATGTTATTTAAAGTATACCAACGGACACCAGTGGGGAAATAGGAAGTTATAAATCAATTTTCTATTGTATATTTTAGTAACATAAAAGACCACCAAATTTCACTATAGTTTTATTGCGAAACCTTTTAATTGAAAAGATTGTAATTTGAGAAATGGACAACTATCTTCCTTTTATTCTGTGTTTATATTTTAATGTATTGTTAGTATGAATTACATCAATAGAAAAATTGATATTCAATTTATTAGATGTGTTTAACTTAATACGTAGGATTCAGGTCGAAGTAAAATTAAAGTCTAGAAATAATTTTAGTGAAATTAATTTGAGACAAGTTCAATTTATGTTTATATGCTAGTCCTAAATATAATTTAACAAATACTTAAATACAATACAAATAAAAATAGATTTTAATGTAGACAAAAATTATTTAAATATGTATAGTTACTTGTTAAGGAAATATTTTGCTGTTTGTTGGATACAAGCGTGTAAGTTTAAATTTAAATTGAATCTTCTGGGTTTTTTTTATTTAATAGACACTTTACAAAATATTTGTAATAACAGAGATCATTTCTAAATAATTGCTGACAAAACTAATAGAGTTTCTATAGTAAATAACAAATATATGGAAAATACAATATAAAAATGTTCCAGGCTGATTATTGTATTTCCTAGGAGAGAAAAATACCATGTAGTACACAAACTATTCACAGTAAAATGAAAAATTCGAAAATAATAATAAACATCAATCTAGTATAGGCCTATTTAAAATTCTTTCTAAGTATTTCGATTTTGTATGTATAATAAACGGTGTATATAGGTAAGATATTGAACATGAAGTTAGTGCTGTCTAGATTGATAACTCACAAATTTACATAATTACAGTAGCCCCGTGGCTTCTTTGGTGCTGACTGACAGCTCACAGCTGACTTATAACACTCAACATTTAGGTATATACCTAAAATTTGACCGTCAAAAGTGACAGCTGCTAAACATATGTTTTTGCAGATCATATGGTTCGGCGTAAGGATACATAATTTGGTCTGGTAGCTTTTCAAAGCTGTCAGTCATCACCAAAGAAGTCACGGGGCTACTGTACTTACTAGCTTGATTGCATTTGGACCTGAAAGTTCATTGCAGCACTTATAAAAGTACGCCACCTCTCCCTAATTTTACCTAGTTCTATCCAGTCCACCTCATTACACCCCATCTCTTTCGGGTTCGTTCTAATGTTATCCTTCCATTTGCGTCTAGATCCTCCCACTGGTAATTGAGACCGAAGCTTGTTCGTATTAACCGGGAGAATACGGGATACAGTATTTACACGAGTTTTAAATTACGGTTGAATGAGTTTAATCAAATGTCAATTTATTTAACTGATGTATAACACGTGATGTGTACTGTAGTTACAATAAAACTCATTGTGTTGACTACAACATGTAAATATTAAACTTTTATTATCATATATCACTGTTTATTAGAGTTATCTTTTTATTTTGAGTTTGTTAACCAATTAAATATATTTAATTTGACAAAATTTCGGACAACCGAGGTTTGGTCTAACGGGGTTTCACTGTATAAGATAATTGATACTAAAACAGCGACATACCCAGCCTCCCCCCAGATAGCCCCAAGTAGAAATTATAGCCCCCCCCCCTTTTTATTTTTTCTTAACAACGTCACGTGGTTTATGGATGGGCCCCAATGTTATCGTTTTGTATTTGTTGTAGACTGATGAATATCAAAAATTCCACTAGTCAGTCGAAAGAGCAAGAAGGACATTTGAACTACTTCAAAACCTACCACAGATACAGAATAGTAAGTAGTGTCTTACCGAGGGCTCACACGCTCGCCGGAAAACAAACTAAGAACGGAAACGTGGTCACGTGACAAGCTCTAAGCCAATGACAATCTCCGCCTCGTCGGTGCGAGCTGTTCCGCTAAATTTCTATTCAACTCTACTTCGTCCGCTCTGCCTGGGATGTTCAGCAGAGGATAACCAATCAAACATCAGAACCAGTCAGCTCACATCAGTGCGCATGCGCTGTAGAGCTAGAAGCGAGCAGACAGCTCCGTTGTCCGTTGTGAGGAGATTTATAATAACCCGTTAATGTAAATCTTGTATCGATGTATTGGATTGAACCCTGACACAGCGTTATAATTTGAAAACATATATCGGGAGAATGATCTAGAATATATGTCTGTCTACTAGGAAATAAAATATGTTGCTAATCAGATGTTTAAAGTTGCAATGCATCATGGGTCAACTTAATGTGTGAATTACTGCTCAGATTCTGCTTTCTATTTTCCGGCGAGCGTGTGACTCGAGCTTTAGGTGGATGACGCCCATGGAGATGGCGAGGGGCGCCTATGTGGCGTGCTCATGTGTATTGACGGGAAAGTGGCCAATGCTGAGAGACGCGGAGGTGTTGCGGTGAGTGACGTGGCGTCACGCAACCGCCACGTGTTTAAAGTTGGCGTGGCGGCCGCATGGCGACTGCCTCACCACGCCCACCACTTCAGTTGTGTACATCTTCTGAAGAGTTCAATGTTGACGACTGGAATCGTCATGTCCGCTTAGCACGTGACGTGTGGTTTGTTGATGGCATAAACGTCACATCAATTGGCTTTATGCCACACTATGTTCGGCATTTGAAAGTTGCGCCTCAAACCTGCCCGCTGCCATGCATTACGCGACCTTTATTATTAACATGAGCTAGTATGTGAGGAAGCGGGACTGAGATGGTATGGACATGTAATGAGGATATTGGAGTACATGAGATAGTAGAGGAAGCAAGACTGAGATGGTATGGGCATGTAATGAGGATGTTGGAGTACATGAGATAGTAGAGGAACCAAGACTGAGATGGTATGGACATGTAATGAGGATGGAGAAAGAGAGGATGCCAAAGATAATAAATGAAACGAAGTATGTAGAAAAAATACCGCAAGAGAAGCCGAGAAAGAGATGGGAGGATCCGATAACAAGAAGTTTACCCACTAATACATGGAGGAAGAGTAAAAAACCATTTTGGTAAAACCACCCTCAGTATACCTGACCGAGATTCGAACCACGATCTCCCTGTCATTTGTGGATTATTCTACTGCGAGAGCAGCGCGTTAGACCATACGGACAGTAAAGCGGGTCTGTTTGATGTTGAACCAAACTAAGAAACAATAAAACTACACATTCTATTCATTATTTTGTGAACAACTTTTAAAATATGCCAAGTCTTTGTTTAAAGCAAAAAAAAATTTGAAAAAACTTTCAATGAAGTTTCGTTTTTTATAACCTGATTTCGTGTATGTCTGTTTAGATAAATTTTTACCTAACAAGATTGCAAAGAAGATTCTCCAAAATTGTCAAGTTGGAAAACCTTGGCAAATCCTACGAAAAGCGCGCCATAAAATTGGTGAAGATCTCGACTTGTTTCGAACAACCCAAACCCGTGATTTTGATCGACGCGGGGATTCATGCTCGAGAATGGATCGCCCCGGCCATGGCTCTTTACATAATCCATCAACTGGTGGAGAACCCAGACAACACGAGACTCATTCAATCGGTCGAGTGGCACATCGTACCCGTCCTTAACCCAGATGGCTACGAGTATAGTCACACACATGTAAGCTTGTTTGATAATTACTTTAGGGAGGGAATTTACTTTACTCCCACTATTGTTTCCAGCCTGGAAAGTTTTCTATTCAAGCCATATATTTCCCACTACCGGCTTGCTAGGCCTGTCGTGACTTCGTATGACTTATAATATAACCTAAGACTAGGACAGACACAACATCCAGTTTTCCAGTCGTCAATTTATCACTGTAAAATGGTAAACCCATATTTTCATCAATGATAAATTTTCGGCCATACAGGGAATCAAACTCGGGACAGACACGCTACCGAATGAGCTCAGGTGCCTGATCTATTTTTCAGTGAGAGAATATGTGTAAAATCAATGGTGCCCGGATGTCAACTGAGAGCTAACACCTCCATTTTAAACAATTGTAAGTTCCTGGTGATGATGTAGTAAAAGGTGGAACCAGTGGATTAGTGTCAGCTGACCGATAAACCATTTTCAGATCTAAAAGGAAAATATGATCTATTATTTTATTTTAAGACCACGTTTTACTACTTGTTCGGGTTGTACGCTTATGGACTAATTGCGGTAATGGTTTTAGGGATTAGAAAGTTTGTACGCTTATGGACTAATTACGGTAATGGTTTTAGGGATTAGAAAGGTTGTATTAATAGGAAGTGTGGCCGCATTTGTATGGAGGGAGGATGGAAAACCATTTTTTGGGGGAAAAACCTCAGTACAATCGGCCGAGATTTGAACCTTGATCTCCCCGTAATCGCTAGTCTAGTCTATTGCAAGAATCACGCGTTAGACCATGCGACCACCGAAGCAGGTTGGGACCTATTTTTTGGTTAAAAATTAACTATATTATCTTTAAAATATTTAATTTCTCAATTTATTATAATTAAAATTAATATCAACATATCTTATATAGTTAAAAATGTTCACAAAGTCATCTAGCAGCTTTATTATTCAGAAATATAAACATTCATTTATTTTATTTTAATTTTAATAATAAAACTGTTCGTTCACTTTTAATATTTAGTATAAAGTTTTACATCCTATTAGAGCTATACGCCTATGTGTCGATTATGTCAATGGGTTAGGCATAAGTAAGGTAGAATTTAAAGGAAATGTACCAGCATTTGAGGGGAGATTGGGGAAACAATTTAAGCAAAAATACCCTCACTCACTACACCCAACCAGGATTGAAGCATGATCTCCCATTAATTGGCAGTCTAGTTTATTGCGAGATTAATGCCTTAGACCATATAGCCAACGAAGCGGGTAACATTTTATTTTAATTTCATATCGTACAAATTATGCTTTGTTTCTTTGTAAGGTATTTCTTTCTTAACATTTTACATAATTGCCTGCTGGTCAGGGATAAGTTATCAGACTTCTGTTTGGGGGTCCGGGGTTCAATCCTCGGTACCGACACAGATTTATCTGATTACCAAACCCTTCCTTCACCTTTGACAAGACGTGTATTAATCACAACTTGTGAATGTGTGGAATGCCAGGTCTCCACCGTGGTTCGGATTCCACGTTAAACTGTAGGTCCTCCATTTCATCTCACAATCACCCTTCCATTACACATTAGCGTAAGTGCGTATAACCCGAACGGCTAGTAAGACACGGTGATGATTAAACTAAATTAAAAATATAGTATATTAACTTATTTTATATTTATTATTATTATTATTAGCATCACCACATCTTACTACCCGTTCGGGTTATACGCACTTACGCTAATGTGTAATGGAAGGGTGATTGTGAGAAGAAATGGAGGACCTACAGTTTAACGTGGGATCCGAACCACGGTGAAGGCCTGGCATTCCACACATTCACAAGTTGTTATATTTTTTATTAAACATTGAATGTGCTAATCGGAAGAAAAAAAATATCGCAATGCAACAGGCTTTAATCAAATATTATAAAAATAAAACTTTACTATTTTCTAGGAAAGATTTTGGAGGAAGACAAGGTCAAGAATCCATGGAGTTGATGGTAACAGAAATTACGATTTTCAATGGGGAAGTAAGTGTTTTATTTTTATCTCACTTCAACAAATATAATAATTTACTACCTACAGTTATTATATAGCTAGAGTTGAATAAAAAAAATTAAATTAATCAATATTCCCTCGCTATTTTTTATCACTTTTTTTACTATTCGTTCGGGATATACGCTTATATACTGATTACGATGGTTGTTTTATGAAATAGGAAGGTTATATTTATAGGAAATGTACCCGCATTTACGTGGCGGGAGAGTGGAAAACCACTTAGGTTAAAACCCTTCAGTGCAAAGCCGACTGGAATCGAACCTCGATCGTCCCTTCTTCAGCAGTCTATTCCAACACGAGAGTAGCACGTTGGACCATGTAACCACCAAAGCGGTTCAAGACAGTTTGATAGAAAACTGCAGGTTTCTCTGAAGCACATTTCAGTTTTCAGGAGAGATTTGACGGCTCCAATTTCTATCCCTTTGCTACTACCATGAGCACTAGTAATCAGCACCCACCTCGGTGTCCACACGGTCTAAGGCGCCACTCTTGAAATAGACCAGACTACCGATGAATGGGAGATTATGGTTCAATCCCAGTTTGGTGGTAATGAGGAAGTTTTTTACCCTAAATGATTACCCACTCTCTCTCTCTCTCCACGTAAATGAGGATACAATTCATTACCCATTAGTGTGATTAGTAAATAAGCGTATAGCATGAATGGGCAGTAAGACGTGGCTCTAGAAAAATGTAATTAGGACGTAATTATCGTTATAGTCCAATGTCAGGTCATGTTTTTATGTTAGTTGCAGATGTCAATTTTGATATATTATATAGGTATATATATTTAATTTGTAGGCAAAATTGGTGACATTAAATTATTTTTCATGTGTTCTTATATAGATAATTTATTAATAAATATATATATATATATATATATATGTATCAATAAACTATCTATAAAAAACACATTTAAAATATCAATATATCAATAAACTATCTATAAAAAAACATGTAAAACAATATGTATCAATAAACTATCTATAAAAACCACATGTAAAATAATATATATAAACTATCTATAAAAACACATTTAAAATAATATATATATAAACTATCTATAAAAAACATGTAAAATAATATATCAATAAACTATCTGTAAAATAATATGAATCAATAAACTATCTATAAAAACCACATGTAAAATATTATGTATCGATAAACTATCTATAAAAACCACATGTAAAATATTATGTATCAATAAACTATCTATAAAAACAACATGTAAAATAATATTATGTCACCAATTTTGGCCACAAATTTTTATCTTTACTTGTTTTCCAGAGGGGCTCACCTATAAAAATTGTACTTTATAAATGTCCTTCAAAGCCAGATTTCAATTGAAAGCGTCTGTAAATGATCGTGTGTGACGTTGTCTTACAGAGGTGACCAAGTGCAGGAATCCCCGTTCCTGCAACTATATCGGAACTAGACCTTTCTCCGAACTGGAGACGTCAGCGTTGAGGGACCACGTACTCAAACATAAGAAGGTCATCAAGCTGTACTTGAGCTTTCATAGTTTCGGGAGAGTAAGTCTGAACATGGGCTACAGCCCCCCCCCACCTTCACTCGCTTTTTTCTTAAATTTTTATGAAAAAATAAATTTGTGTATTTGGCTGCAATTTGCTGTTAACAACTTTTGATCCTCAATATCGGAGCTAACACAGATAAAAATGATAACATTTATATTTACTTCCATTCCCCCTTCATCAGCTTTCTTTTCATTTTGTTCTGTTAAATAAAATTGTGGAAAATATGCTTCTTTTTAATGGGCTCAACTACGATTACATTTTATTTATTTTTAATTTTTCAGAAACTTTATTTTGCGAAAATTGGCTCTTTAAACTCATAATTAGCTTAGAGTAATATTCATCTGCTCTAAAATTCCCTCTCGCAAGGGGGCGAGGCAAGGGCACGCCCCTGTCAAATAGGACTACAATTTGTCCCTCCCCCTCCCCCCTCCCCACCATTTTGAAACATTAAAGTTTGGTGTATAGGAAACGTGATAAATGGTGGGTGTTATTGTAATCTTTATACCAAAACTTTTTTTTTGTTAAAATAAATCAAATCATTTCCTAGTACCAACAAAATTTAATTTTCTTCGCCTGTTGATATCAACAGTTGTTGAATATCTGTCAAGGGTGTCCTGAAATTTAATGGCAACTTTTTCTCTTCATTTAAAAAATGTATCATCTAATGCTTCATGACAGATATTCATCAACTCTTTATGTCACCATGTGAAGAAAATTAAACTAGATTTCTACTGGAGTTATGTTTTATTTGTTTTGACCAACAAATTGTTTGTTATAAGAACTGTAGAACCACTAACCTTTTCTCAAACCCCATACACTCCCACCTTAACGACCTACACTCCGTTTAACCTGAATAGTAGCCGTAGTTCCTTGACGGATTACACTATGCTCCTGTATTATGAGATATGCGATATCGTAAACGTGGTAAGAATCCTGGTTCAAATAGTGCCTTTGTAAATCAAGAGATTGCTTTGTAAGAGTGTCATTAATTCCACTACAATCATTGTTGGGAAATAAGGCTTGTATCAAGAATTCTGGACCGAAAAAATATAAGTTCGGCGAGTAAAAACTATCAAACTTTATATCTACCCCTCGTTCTCCTATGACCACGACTTACTATGCACTCATGCTACACGTATTTTAATTACGCTAGTGGGTATAGGAGATAAAATATATAATTTAAAGAGCATGTACTCACATTTTATCTATATCTATAAGCATAAGGATGAAAACATGATCAATAACATTATTTTTTTGAACATAAACATTTGTTGTGAAATATATATGTTACGCAACACTGTGATATGTCAACATGGTATGTCAAGGATTAGTAAAGAAGTTGGATAGAAAAGAGCTGAGAAATGTAGAGAACGAAAATATATTTGAAGTGTGATTGAGGAGAAAGGTGGAAGTAGAGAGGAATTAATGAAAAGAGGACAGCAGGGAGAGCTGTTTCTATAGGTGGGTAAGAGAGCTGCTATTGAAAATAGAAGTGCCATTGAAATGTAAGAAAGTGTTTGTTGTACCTATTGTCAAATATGGAGCAGAAACATGGACATTGAATGTAAGAGAGAAAAGTAGAGGACATGGGATCGAAGTTTGTGGAGAATAGGCTACCTGTCACAAGGAGAAACAAGATTGGTAATGGAGTTATCCAGGAAAGAGTAGGAGTTCATGAGATAGTAGAGGAATCAAGACTAAGATGGTATGGGCATGTAATGAGGATGTTGGGGTAAATGAGATAGTAGAGGAGCAAGACTGAGATAGTATGGGCATGTAATGAGGATGTTGGAGTACATGAGATAGTAGAGGAAGATAGATTTGATATTGTATGGTCATGTAATGAGGATGTTGGAGTACATGAGATAATAGAGGAAGATAGACCGAGATGGTATGGTCATGCAATGGAAATGTTGGAGTACATGAGATAGTATAGGAAGCGAGACTGAGATGGTATGGGCATGTAACGAGGATGTTGGAGTACATGAGATAGTAGAGGAAGCAAGACTGAGATGGTATGGACATGTAATGAGGATGTTGGAGTACATGAGATAGTAGAGGAAGCAAGACTGAGATGGTATGGACATGTAATGAGGATGTTGGAGTACATGAGATAGTAGAGGAAGCAAGACTGAGATGGTATGGACATGTAATGAGGATGTTGGAGTACATGAGATAGTAGAGGAAGCAAGACTGAGATGGTATGGACATGTAATGAGGATGTTGGAGTACATGAGATAGTAGAGGAAGCAAGACTGAGATGGTATGGACATGTAATGAGGATGTTGGAGTACATGAGATAGTAGAGGAAGCAAGACTGAGATGGTATGGACATGTAATGAGGATGTTGGAGTACATGAGATAGTAGAGGAAGCAAGACTGAGATGGTATGGACATGTAATGAGGATGTTGGAGTACATGAGATAGTAGAGGAAGCAAGACTGAGATGGTATGGACATGTAATGAGGATGTTGGAGTACATGAGATAGTAGAGGAAGCAAGACTGAGATGGTATGGACATGTAATGAGGATGTTGGAGTACATGAGATAGTAGAGGAAGCAAGACTGAGATGGTATGGACATGTAATGAGGATGTTGGAGTACATGAGATAGTAGAGGAAGCAAGACTGAGATGGTATGGACATGTAATGAGGATGTTGGAGTACATGAGATAGTAGAGGAAGCAAGACTGAGATGGTATGGACATGTAATGAGGATGTTGGAGTACATGAGATAGTAGAGGAAGCAAGACTGAGATGGTATGGACATGTAATGAGGATGTTGGAGTACATGAGATAGTAGAGGAAGCAAGACTGAGATGGTATGGACATGTAATGAGGATGTTGGAGTACATGAGATAGTAGAGGAAGCAAGACTGAGATGGTATGGACATGTAATGAGGATGTTGGAGTACATGAGATAGTAGAGGAAGCAAGACTGAGATGGTATGGACATGTAATGAGGATGTTGGAGTACATGAGATAGTAGAGGAAGCAAGACTGAGATGGTATGGACATGTAATGAGGATGTTGGAGTACATGAGATAGTAGAGGAAGCAAGACTGAGATGGTATGGACATGTAATGAGGATGTTGGAGTACATGAGATAGTAGAGGAAGCAAGACTGAGATGGTATGGACATGTAATGAGGATGTTGGAGTACATGAGATAGTAGAGGAAGCAAGACTGAGATGGTATGGACATGTAATGAGGATGTTGGAGTACATGAGATAGTAGAGGAAGCAAGACTGAGATGGTATGGACATGTAATGAGGATGTTGGAGTACATGAGATAGTAGAGGAAGCAAGACTGAGATGGTATGGACATGTAATGAGGATGTTGGAGTACATGAGATAGTAGAGGAAGCAAGACTGAGATGGTATGGACATGTAATGAGGATGTTGGAGTACATGAGATAGTAGAGGAAGCAAGACTGAGATGGTATGGACATGTAATGAGGATGTTGGAGTACATGAGATAGTAGAGGAAGCAAGACTGAGATAGTATAGGCACGTAATGAGGATGTTGGAGTACATGAAATAGTAGAGGAAGTAAGACTGAGATGGTATGGACATGAAATGAAGATATTGGAGTACATGAGATAGTAGAGGAATCAAGACTGATATGGTATTGGCACGTAATGAGGGTGTTGGAGTAAATGATATAGTAGAGGAACAAGAATGAGAGGGTTTGGGCATGTAATGAGGATGTTGGAGAAAATGAGATTGTAGAGGAAGCAAGACTGAGATGGTATAGGCACGTAATGAGGATGTTGGAGTACATGAAATAGTAGAGGAATCAAGACTAAGATGGTTTGGGCATGTAATGAAGGTGTTGGAGTACATGAGATAGTAGAGGAAGAAAGACTGAGATGGTATGGGCATGTAATTAGTATATTGGAGTACATGAGATAGAGAGATAATAGAGGAAGCAAGACTGAGATGGTATGGGCATGTAATGAGGATGTTGGAGTACATGAGATAGTAGAGGAAGCAAAACTAAGATGGTATGGGAATATAATTAGGATGTTGGAGTACATAAGATAGTAGAGGAAGCAAGGTTGAGATAGTATGGGCATGTAATGAGGATGTTGGAGTACATGAAATATTAGAGGAAGCAAGGCTGATATGGTATGGGCATGTAATTAAGGTGTTGGAGTAAATGAGATAGTAGAGGAAGCAAGACTGAGAAGCTATAGGCATGTAATGAGGATGTTGGAGCACATGAGACAGTATAGGAAGCAAGGGTGAGATGGCATGGACATGTAATGAGGATGTTGGAGTACATGAAATAGTAGAGGAAGCAAGACTGAGATGGTATAGGCATGTAATGAGGATGTTGGAGCACATGAGATAGTATAGGAAGATAGACCTTATATGGTATGGTCATGCAATGGGGATGTTGGAGTACAAGATATAGTATAGGAAGCAATACTGAGATGGTATGGGCATGTAATGAGGATGTTGGAGTACATGAAATATTAGAGGAAGCAAGGCTGATATGGTATGGGCATGTTATTAAGGTGTTGGTGTAAATGAGATAGTAGAGGAAGCAAGACTGAGAAGCTATAGGCATGTAATGAGGATGTTGGAGCACATGAGATAGTATAGGAAGCAAGGGTGAGATGGCATAGACATGTAATGAGGATGTTGGAGTACATGAGATAGTAGAGGAATCAAGACTGAGATGGTATGGGAACGTAATGAGGTTGTTGGAGTACATGAGATAGTAGAGGAACAAGAATGAAATGGTTTGGGCATGTAATGAGTATGAAGAATGAGACAATGCAAAAAAAATTATGGAAATGAAGTGTGTAAGATAAAGGCAGTAATGGAGGCTAAGAAAGAGACGGAAAGAGCATATAACGGAAATTTTGTAAGTCAGAGGAGAATAATTAAAACGATTGAATGAGGAACAGTGTTGGAAGGCTAAAGGAAGATGGAAACATTTTACTAAACTGAACCTGCCACCGCGGTGCGGTTGGAAACATTTGTTGATGATGGTGATTACTTGCCATGGTGTTTTTGAAAGATAGCCACAGTGACGTAAAATTACATGTTTTTTGTCTGAAATATATTAGGGGCCTAGAACAAACTATTACTAAAGATTACTGTATGTATTGTGTTTTTATTTATGAAATTTAAAATATAATTGTTTTTTAATTTTGTTATATTCTAGAAAATACTCTACCCATGGGCATATACACGTAAACTTCCGGAGGACTGGAAGAATCTAGTAAGAGAATTAAAATCTATATATATTTATATTTGGTCTTTAGTTTAATTGAACTTTTAATAGTTTTAGAATGGCAGGCTAGGTAAAGTTAGGTTGGATTAGTTCAAAATAGTATCCTTAAACTAATTTCAGCTAAGCATATAGTATATAATACAATAAGTTAGAGTGCATGAAATAGGCAAGAATTAGTGTAATTTTTGCCCAGTTTTATAAATAGTTTATGAAAAAGGCCAGTTCACGAAAATGAACAGAAACCTGCCCAATTTGTAAAATGGGAATCAAACTTTGGACTTTTGAATTATCCTGCCAAGACTCTAAAACTTAGCAAAGTAGGATTTGTCAGTTTTTAACGGTAATCCTTTACTTATAATTTAAGAGATTGTGATTGACGTGTAATATCGTCATTTAATTAAAATCTAATGTGTAATTTTCCTGACTACAAATATTTCCAAATACACTTATTCCTATCAAGTGTATTTTTATGGATCACATAAGTCAAGTCCACTTTTCTGATCCATCTTATATATGTATACCCTGTTGTGGTTGGACTAAAAAAAAGGATAATTAAGAAAATATATATTTCAATGCGGCCAAGATTTATATCATTTTAATACACCATGTGTTATTTTATATGTATTGATAATGTTTATCAAAATTTACATTTGTATATAAAATTTGATGTATGAATATATTAAAATTATTATTTTAATAGCCTTTATAACTTCCAGATAAGGACCATCCTACCAAAATCAGGGTATAGTAACATTAACTTGCGCCTAGTTAATAAGTGAATACAAAAGCTAGACATAGTTTTGTCATATTTGTTAACCTTAAATTCTTGTTGTTTGTAATTACGTCTTTCATAAACTTTAGTAAGTCTAACATTTGACCACGCAGCTACCGAAGTGGGTTCCTATTATTATTATTATTATTATTATCATAACTGCGTCTTACTACCCGTTCGGGTTATACGCACTTAAGCTAATGTGTAATGGTAAGGTGATTGTGAGATGAAGTGGAGGACCTACAGTTTAACGTGGGATCCGAACCACGTTGGCGGCCTGGGCATTCCACACGTTCACAAGTTGTGGTTAATACACGTCTTGTCAGAGGTGAAGGAAGGGTTTGGTAATCAGATAAATCTGCGCCGGGACCGAGGATTGAACCCCGGACCCCACCAGAACAGAAGTCCAACACTTTACCCCCTAGACCGCCAGGTCACCTGGGCTCCTATTAAAGTTGAATTGTAGACAGAGGGTGTATTGTTAGTTAGATATATGATTGTCTGTGTTATCCAAACGATATGTTGTCCACAGGACAGCCTGGCCAGAGCCGCCAATGATGCCATCGTATCGGAAGGAGGGAAAAGCTACAAAGTTGGCAGCGTGTCTAACATATTGTGTGAGTGGACATTCTGATGGCCCTCGAAGATTTTTTTTTGTTTGTTTTGGCAACACATACAAGTTATACGATTATTTACTAATTACGCTTGTGGTTCTAGGGATTATGAAGGATATATTTATAAGAAGTGTACCTGCATTTGTGTGCCCAGAGAGAGAGAGAAAGAGAGTGGAGAACCATTTTGAAAAAAATAAAACTCGGTACACCCGACCAAGATTCGAACCTCGGTATTCCCCGTCATCGGCAGTCTATTCTACTGCAATAATAGCGTCTTATACCATGTGGCCACCGAAGTTTAATTTTCTTCACGCGGTGATATCAACAGTTGTTGAATATCTGTCACAAGCATAGGTACATTAAATGAGAAACTTTTTAAATGTAGAGAAAAAGTTGGTCATTAAATTCCAGGACACCCTTCACAGATATTCAACAACTGTTGATATCAACGTGTGAAGAAAATTAAACTCTTGTATCTCTATTGAAACAATATTTCATCTTGATGGAATAAATAGACATACCATTATATTTGTTAGTTACGGTTATAGCTGCACCTAAATATAATATTCTTTCAATGAAATATAACACCTGAAAACGGGAATCGAACACGGGACTTTTGACTTAGTACACCCGTGCTATGACGACTGAGCTGCGTTATATGATAGCGTATGATCTTAATCGAACAGATATGTGTAGCTGGATAATTTCCACACGTCCATCACAGACTCTGCCTTAAAATATGAGTGAAGAATCACCCTGAGCACGGGACGATTCCTGGATATCTCAGTTGTTAGAGCATTGGCGTACCACGCCAAAGGTTCCGGGCTCGATTCCCGTGCCCAGATAAAAATTTTCAATCTAAAGAATACCAGTAAACCCTCGCAAAACTTTCGCACACTCAACCTCCCCCCAAAAAAACCCAACAGATTGAGTATTTTGTTGGTTTGTTGAAATTAAATATTCGGCGAAGTGTATACACAAAATAGCAAAAATAGTTTATTTTCGGTAATTGATACGAAAATATTGTTAGATTTTTCTTTTAACTTCTATTTTTAACAAACAATGTGTTTTAACGTAAACTGAGTATGCTATGTCAGAAGTCGGTAAATAAAACCTATCCATTGATACCTCAATCATCGCTTTAGGCTTTGTATTGGTTGAGAAAAAGGGACGTTTACAACATAAATAAAGATATTTGGTTTATTTTGACCGAAAAAAATTGTTTAGATATAAAAACTTACAAAATACTGACCTTTTTTCTCTTGTTCCCTACTTCCCTCTAATTCGACCCTGTATTTTGGTTGCAGATAGGGCCTCGGGGGGCAGCGACGACTGGATGAAGAGTGTGGGGGGCATAGCCCTGTGTTACACCATAGAACTACCAGGAGGGGGCCAGAAGGGATTCGATCTTCCTGCGGCCGAGATCCTTCCTACGGTCTCCCAGTTCTTCCCCTGTATGAGAGTGTTTGAGGGACACGTCAGGAATATTAACACGACATAAATTAATTGTTAAGATGAAATATAAAAAACAGAATTTATTTACTGGAGAAAGGACCGAACAGCGTCCTTGTTCGACCCTTTACAGCCATTAACTTTGGAAACTAGAGCTAAAATTAACATGAGTACTGGCGCCGTTGCATCTTTGCAGCATCCTAAATAATAAATCAAAACACATACTTTAATACATAATATTATTACTGAAGCAATATTATTTAAAAAATAAAGTAGTTTTTGTAAATTTTATTATAAAATAAAATAAAAGTATAATAGAGTTACACTATTACAAAAATATAGATTAATATTAAATATATATATATATATATATATATATATATATATCAAAATATTGTGATACATTATTTTATATTTTACTGTTTTACAAAATTACTGATTATTTAATTCTAAATTATTACTCTATTATTTTATTTTAAATACATAGTGGCAATGAGCCAGACGTATGACATCATGACTGGCGCCAATGCATATTAACAACATTCCTATAGGGAGCCAATTACAATTTTCGTATTTCTGAAAATAAACATATTTTTTTAATGTATGATGACATCATACTACGCAGCAGAAACTAATTGAGGAATACTTAAAGAGATCCAACCTATCTAACTTTAATTAAGAAAAAAAGAAAAACTTACAGCTGTTGCGAAAATGCAACAACCCCAGTCACAGAAGGTTAAGTAAGATACATTTTAAGAAAATCTATTTAAAATCTGAGTATAGCTTAAAAGATGTTTTTAATACAATTAGACAATTTATTTTAACATGTAGCTATTTGGATACTTTAGGCATTGGTAATTTTTAAAGATAAAAAATAATATGATAAATAAAACATAAAGAGAACGTAGCCATATGTATATATCGGGCTGCGAATGGTTAGGAGATCTGTGTTCAGTTTGGAGTGAGGGATATATTTTAAATAGTTTTCCCTACAGTGGACGGAAAATTTACTTTATAAGATTTGTTTGTTATGTCTTACATACAGTTTTAAAAAAAAAAGTAAAATACTTACTAATTATATACATAAAAACAAGAGCTTTATATTAAAGTAAAAAGTAAAATGAATATATCAATAATTAGAATTAAAATTATAAAAAATCACACACACTTAAAAATTCAAGCCTCATAATTTTTTATTAATTTTTCTACCACCGCGTTTTACTAGCCGTTCAAATTATACGCTTAAGTACTAATTAAGTTAATGGTTGAACGGATTAGAGAGGTTATAATTAAATAAAGTGTACCCGCATTTGCGCGGAGCAAGAATAGAAAACTATTTTGAAAAACCACCCTCAGTACACCCGACCGAGATTCGAACCTTGATCTCCCCGCCATCAACAGTCGTCCAACACGAGAGTATATTGTACTGTATTTCCTGCTTACCTCTTTGTCCAGTGGCAGCAGTGTGAAGTGTGAATTGTGTTGTTTTCATTTTGAAAGCCATATTTTTCTCATCCCTTTAATACATATTTATCCATCCACCTTTCCTGTAACTTTTTCCAAATATTATATATTATTATAATGTGGGACACTTTCAAGAGAAAGGTGACCTGGTGGTCTTGGGGTAAGGTGTCAGATTTCTGTGCTGGCGGCCGGGGTTCAATCTTCGGTCCCGGCACAGATTTATATGATTACCAAACCCTTCCTTCACCTCTGACAAATAATAATAATAATAATAATAATAATAATAAAATTTAAGGGAAACATTATAAAGTTAAATATTGGTTTAAGTTCACCAATAAGCTTAGTGTAACGATTTAAAAGATAATTTTATAAAATATGTTATATCGTGTTTATGTTTTAAAAAGTAATACTGTTTATACAAATTACTGACAAATATAATATAATATATTGTTAATATAAGCATGGTTGTGGATTTAAATACGCGATTCTCAAAGAAAATAAATTATTTGCAAAATAAAGCTTGTTATTTTATAAAGTTGATTTTCTGCACAATAAAAGACTATGATTTTATCCTTAATTTAGTATTAAATATCTAAATATAATAGGTTTATATAAAGTTTTATATTTAATTAATTTAATCTTTTTAAGAATTTAAAACATGATTTTATAAAATTAATAAACTACAAATTCGACTGGCAAGACTGAATTTCAAATAATTTAATAAATCAACAATGAAATTATATTGTAATTTAATTTCTATGTAAACTACAGTCAAGACCTGAAAAACAGAAATTTGGTAATAATTATCCTCACTCATCCGATTTAAACTATTTATTTTGTTTTATTTACGAGCAAATTTTAAATAATATAAGAAGTTATGATAAGTTGGTACACTATTCTAATTATTAAACCTAAATAATATGTACTACAAAACTAGAAAGTTTTTTAAAACCTGTTCAACTTTTTTATCATCAAATGTTTTCTAAATTTGTAAATAAAAAAAATTATAGATTTTATTGTGGTTGGGTATACAATTCTCCTACATAAATGATCATTGGCTACATTTTAAATTCTTCCAGCTTGTAGTAAAATATTTATAGCGACGTAAAGGGGCTAATGTCATGAATGAATTATTTTAATATTATGTTCCTCTTATTAATTGTCCTGTCTTAAAACAGTTCAATTTTTTATATTAGTGACATTTTTGATTCATATTTTAATATTTTTAGTCTCATCCTTTGAGTACAAGTTTACATTTAGAACTTAATTACATACTTCTATGGCTTTAGAAATTTAAAAGTTAACTGCTGCACTTACAAAATAACGCTACCTACCCCTATCTTGAGCTAGTTCTAACCAGTCCACCTCATTACACCTAATTTGTTCATGTCTTAAGAACGAAATTATTAAAAATAAATAAAGTCCAGGATTATTTTTTTAAATAATTTAATAAGCATTCTTTCTTTATGTAAGGAAGTATACAGGGTGACCATAATTTGTGGACACATAGGAACCGAGTTGAACTTTGCATTGCTAATAAGGGAAAACACATTCAACATTAAATGCAATTTCTTTTAATGTTATAATATTAGTTTTTATGTTTTTTTATGTATTTAAACATAAATAAGCAAGTGTATATGCTCATATGTGTGTATTTTCCTTTGTGTCCAAAATGTATTGCCAACTGTATAGTAAAAAAAATTATAAAAAGTATTAACAACTTCTATAGTTGTTGTAACATAGAACAATATGTTCCCCAAGGCCATTTGGATTATATAATTAGGTTCCAAAAGTCCCGAAAACTACTCAAATCCATCTGATAGCCATGCGAGTCCCACTCTTGAAGAAGAGGTGGTCCGAGGAAGGTTCGAACCTGGACCAATACCGCGAGAGGAGGGCGCTTGTGATCGTCTTGATCTTAACAGTAAGTGTATTACAACAAGCACTAGGAGATATTTAGTGCCACTAGAAAGTGTTTTGTGTTTTATCCGTTCGGGTTATACGCTTATGTACTAATTACGCTGATGGTTTTAGGGATTAGGAAGGTTATACTTATATGAAGTGTACCCAAATTTGCGTGTAGAAATATTGGAAAACAATTTTGGGAAAACATCACCCAAAATACACCCGACTGAGATTCGAACCTTGATCTCCTCCGTCATTGACATTTTAATCTACTGCGAGAGTAGCGTGTTAGACCCCGCGGCTGCCGAAACGTGTTTTATATTTTAAATAAAGAGATTTTATAGAATATGTATTACTTGCATAATGCACAGACAACTTTGGGGGTATAGAGTTAAAGATAAGTGATATCTGGTGATATGCGAACAAAAAAGGTTGACTACCACCTCAGCGGAAGGAAAATATATTCTGTTGCCGTCTAAAGTAATTGTGATAAACATAGTAATTGTTTGTCTGTAACAAAAATTCTTTATTTTAGCATCTGAACTTTATTGTAAATATGATTGAAAATAAAGAGAAAATGCTACACATTAATTTTTATTTCTAATATTTAGAAATGGGGTCTACCGTAAAATTTATTATGGTAGTAAAATCACATTTAAATAAAATTCTAATTTGATTTGGCAATATAGGCACCACTTAAATTAGGCTAATTTACTGTTTCAAAAGATACCATTTAATAAAGATAGTTTTTGGAGTGGCACTATGGCTATTAAGGGTTATGAAGTTTGTTTTGGAGCACCCGTGTATTAGCGTGTAAGGAGTATGAATAATCTATAGTGATCAATAACATTTGTAAAACTACCTCAAGTTAACCTAGGTGAGATTCAAACCTTGACCTCCTCGTCAAAGGCAATCTTACTTCGAGTCTGACGACACAAACTATATCATCAGTGTTGAGGATATTTATTGGCATAAGTTTACTGGCACTAAAAGACATAATTTGGGTAAACACCTTGTAATCACCTAAAAGAACAGAAGATATACACATGCTATCTTAAATGTTAACTTAAAAATGGTGTTCTCCATTGGACGTGCCATATCAAACAAATGGTGTTCTCCATTGGACGTGCCATATCATACAAATGGTGTTCCCCATTGGACGTACCATATAATACAAATGGTGTTCCCCATTGGACGTACCATATAATACAAATGGTGTTCTCCATTGGACGTGCCATATCAAACAAATGGTGTTCTCCATTGGACGTGCCATATAATACAAATGGTGTTCCCCATTGGACGTACCATATCATACAAATGGTGTTCTCCATTGGACATGGCATATCATACAAATGGTGTTCTGACCCAGGTGACTAGTACGGTAGCCATGTGTGTGGGAAGATCTCGTATTGAAATGGACGAGTATGGGGAGGTGACGTTCCATTCATATGACATCAAGGACTCACTTTTCAAGATGTTCTACAACCCGGGTGAGTGGAAAGAAAATAAATGATTTAGTTTTTGTGGCGGTGGTAAGACAATAAAGTTAGCTGTCACGAGGAGAAACAAGATTAGGAATGAAGTTATCCAAGTACAGGGAGTACATGAGATTGTAGAGGAAGCAAGGGAGAGATGGTATGGACATGTAATGAGGATGTTGGAGTACATGAGATAGTAGAGGAAGCAAGACTGAGATGGTATGGACATGTAATGAGGATGTTGGAGTACATGAGATAGTAGAGGAAGCAAGACTGAGATGGTATGGACATGTAATGAGGATGTTGGAGTACATGAGATAGTAGAGGAAGCAAGACTGAGATGGTATGGACATGTAATGAGGATGTTGGAGTACATGAGATAGTAGAGGAAGCAAGACTGAGATGGTATGGACATGTAATGAGGATGTTGGAGTACATGAGATAGTAGAGGAAGCAAGACTGAGATGGTATGGACATGTAATGAGGATGTTGGAGTACATGAGATAGTAGAGGAAGCAAGACTGAGATGGTATGGACATGTAATGAGGATGTTGGAGTACATGAGATAGTAGAGGAAGCAAGACTGAGATGGTATGGACATGTAATGAGGATGTTGGAGTACATGAGATAGTAGAGGAAGCAAGACTGAGATGGTATGGACATGTAATGAGGATGTTGGAGTACATGAGATAGTAGAGGAAGCAAGACTGAGATGGTATGGACATGTAATGAGGATGTTGGAGTACATGAGATAGTAGAGGAAGCAAGACTGAGATGGTATGGACATGTAATGAGGATGTTGGAGTACATGAGATAGTAGAGGAAGCAAGACTGAGATGGTATGGACATGTAATGAGGATGTTGGAGTACATGAGATAGTAGAGGAAGCAAGACTGAGATGGTATGGACATGTAATGAGGATGTTGGAGTACATGAGATAGTAGAGGAAGCAAGACTGAGATGGTATGGACATGTAATGAGGATGTTGGAGTACATGAGATAGTAGAGGAAGCAAGACTGAGATGGTATGGACATGTAATGAGGATGTTGGAGTACATGAGATAGTAGAGGAAGCAAGACTGAGATGGTATGGACATGTAATGAGGATGTTGGAGTACATGAGATAGTAGAGGAAGCAAGACTGAGATGGTATGGACATGTAATGAGGATGTTGGAGTACATGAGATAGTAGAGGAAGCAAGACTGAGATGGTATGGACATGTAATGAGGATGTTGGAGTACATGAGATAGTAGAGGAAGCAAGACTGAGATGGTATGGACATGTAATGAGGATGTTGGAGTACATGAGATAGTAGAGGAAGCAAGACTGAGATGGTATGGACATGTAATGAGGATGTTGGAGTACATGAGATAGTAGAGGAAGCAAGACTGAGATGGTATGGACATGTAATGAGGATGTTGGAGTACATGAGATAGTAGAGGAAGCAAGACTGAGATGGTATGGACATGTAATGAGGATGTTGGAGTACATGAGATAGTAGAGGAAGCAAGACTGAGATGGTATGGACATGTAATGAGGATGTTGGAGTACATGAGATAGTAGAGGAAGCAAGACTGAGATGGTATGGACATGTAATGAGGATGTTGGAGTACATGAGATAGTAGAGGAAGCAAGACTGAGATGGTATGGACATGTAATGAGGATGTTGGAGTACATGAGATAGTAGAGGAAGCAAGACTGAGATGGTATGGACATGTAATGAGGATGTTGGAGTACATGAGATAGTAGAGGAAGCAAGACTGAGATGGTATGGACATGTAATGAGGATGTTGGAGTACATGAGATAGTAGAGGAAGCAAGACTGAGATGGTATGGACATGTAATGAGGATGTTGGAGTACATGAGATAGTAGAGGAAGCAAGACTGAGATGGTATGGACATGTAATGAGGATGTTGGAGTACATGAGATAGTAGAGGAAGCAAGACTGAGATGGTATGGACATGTAATGAGGATGTTGGAGTACATGAGATAGTAGAGGAAGCAAGACTGAGATGGTATGGACATGTAATGAGGATGTTGGAGTACATGAGATAGTAGAGGAAGCAAGACTGAGATGGTATGGACATGTAATGAGGATGTTGGAGTACATGAGATAGTAGAGGAAGCAAGACTGAGATGGTATGGACATGTAATGAGGATGTTGGAGTACATGAGATAGTAGAGGAAGCAAGACTGAGATGGTATGGACATGTAATGAGGATGTTGGAGTACATGAGATAGTAGAGGAAGCAAGACTGAGATGGTAT
The DNA here is from genome assembly GCA_902141385.1 of Timema californicum. Taxonomy (NCBI): domain Eukaryota; kingdom Metazoa; phylum Arthropoda; class Insecta; order Phasmatodea; family Timematidae; genus Timema; species Timema californicum. The sequence continues at coordinate 119,368 of CABFOW010000624.1, forward strand.
GGACATGTAATGAGGATGTTGGAGTACATGAGATAGTAGAGGAAGCAAGACTGAGATGGTATGGACATGTAATGAGGATGTTGGAGTACATGAGATAGTAGAGGAAGCAAGACTGAGATGGTATGGACATGTAATGAGGATGTTGGAGTACATGAGATAGTAGAGGAAGCAAGACTGAGATGGTATGGACATGTAATGAGGATGTTGGAGTACATGAGATAGTAGAGGAAGCAAGACTGAGATGGTATGGACATGTAATGAGGATGTTGGAGTACATGAGATAGTAGAGGAAGCAAGACTGAGATGGTATGGGCATGTAATGAGGATGTTGGAGTACATGAGATAGTAGAGGAAGCAAGACTGAGATGGTATGGGCATGTAATGAGGTTGTTGGAGTACATGAGATAGTAAAGGAAGTAGGACTGAGATTGTATGGACATGTAATGAGGGTGTTGGAGTACATGATATGGTATGGGCATGTAATGAGGTTGTTGGAGTACATGAGATAGTAAAGGAAGCAAGACCGAGATAGTATGGGCATGTAGTGAGGTTGGAGAAGGAGAGGATGCCAAAAGAATTATGGAAATGTATGTAGGAATAATACTGCAGGGGAGGCCAATATATGGGGAGAGCAAATAACAGAAGGTGCGCAAGCGAGAGGAGAAGAATTTAAGCAATTAATGGAGGAAGAGTGGTAGAAGGATAGAAGAAGATGGGGCTTCTTGCTTTTCTTTGACCTACACAATATATTTAGAAGAATTTGTGATGTTTATGATTTTTGAGTTAAGGTAGCATGTCTTACAAGCCATAATCTTTAGACCAGATTATTATGTCAAAATTTCGATTTGATGTAATAGATGTACATAAAGTTTTGAAAACACAAGTTATAATATTTCAATAAATATATTTATTTTCGCCAAGTTTGTAACTTAAAGGTTTGAACTAGAATCTAGATCAGCTATTTAAAATTATTTATAACTTATAGAAACATCTATATATTGGGTATAAATTTTCCTATTTTTCTATTTAAATATAGTCTGCTAAAATAATAATATATTATCTCTGTATCTCTGTGTTTATGTGGAATAAGCACTCATACCGTTAGTATGGGTAGAATTAATTTAGGTTGGGTGACCTGGTGGTCTAAGGCTAAGGTGCCGGACTTCACTGCTGGGGGTCAGGGGTTCAGTCCTCGGTCCCGGCACAGATTTATCTGATTGCACAACCCTTCCTTCATCTCTGACAAGACGTGTATTAATCACAACTTGTGAATGTGTGGAATGCCAGACCTCCACCGTGGTTCGGAATTCCACGTTAAACTGTAGGTCCTCCATTTCATCTCACAATCAACCTACCATTATACATTATCGTGCGTCCGTACAACCCGAACGGGTTGTAAGACATGGTGCTGATAATAATAATAATAATAATATACATGTCACCATTTTTGAAGATATTGACATAAAACTGACTTTATAACTAACTTAATATTAATAACGTAGCATCTTGTGTTGTATTAGTTGATGATATATATAAATATATATATCTTAATATATTATCTAATTCATGGGTGATTAATTTTCAGTACTGATCGTTAGCTTTGGAATGGGCCCATTGGAGGGCAGTCTAACCTTGCTCTGCTCCTTTCTATTGTTGATTGGCGTTAGGCAGGTAAGTTTATATAATTTATCATGCTCCACAGCAAGGATGATAGCGAAATATTCTAAGGAATGTAGACAGGGAAGCAAACTTAAAGGACCTATATTAAAAATCGATAACCGTTTAAATTTTCATTTGTCGTTGACTTTATTGAATTTGAAGATTATGTCATCATTTAGCAATTTTTTAGGAGTACAAAATTTTTAAGTAACCTAATGAATACGTTAAAATATCTGGTATATTGTCTTAATAACCAAAAAGGAATAACATGATAGGGAGATTGAATAAAATATAATCAGTGAATTAATGGATGAGATAGCATGTTATAAAAAATTATTAAATTAGTTAATTTTTGCTGACATTTTTGAAAGATCTACAATTAGTAATGCATTAAATACGCGATTATCCGGCCATTCGTATTATGCGAGCCAGTTTTCAGTGTTAGTTAGTGCGTTTTAAAATAAACAAACAAGTACATATCCAGTAGTAATCAATAAAAAAACTCGATCGCAAATGCCTTACAACTGTTTCATTGGAGACAACAAAACATAACAGCAATGCATGTGGTTAGCTAATAATACAGTACTATTGGTCGGTGTAGATAGCAGCAATGTTTTGATGTGGCTGGAAACAGAAGCTGTGTCAAGGGAGGTGTAGATAGCAACACTATTTTATGTGGCTGGAAACAGAAGTGGGTCAAGGGAAATGTATATAGTAGCACTGTTTTATGTGGCTGGAAACAAAAGTGGGTCAAAGGAGATGTAGATAGCAGCACTGTTTTATGTGGCTGGAAACAAAAGTGGGTCAAGGGAAATGTATATAGCAGCACTGTTTTATGTGGCTGGAAACAAAAGTGGGTCAAAGGAGATGTAGATAGCAGCACTGTTTTATGTGACTGGAAACAGAAGTGGGTCAAGGGAAATGTATATAGTAGCACTGTTTTATGTGGCTGGAAACAAAAGTGGGTCAAGGGAGATGTAGATAGCAGCACTGTTTTATGTGACTGGAAACAAAAGCTGTGTCAAGGGAAGTGTAGTTATCAGTACTGTCTCGATATGGCTGGAAACAGAAGTGGGTCAAGGGAGGTGTGCGCGAGTTGTAGTTACACTAGGCAAACCATCGATAAAAATAATGTTCACTCGGAGTCCATATTATCCGACTTTTCTGTTATCCGGCCTGGAATACGGCCACTTAAGGCCGGATAATCGTGACTCTAGCTTATATAATTAATGTGTTTTTTTGTTGTTAGAATTTCGTTTTTCTCTAGTCTAGGTCGCTGCTGATACTGCCCTGCCTGTTATTGCTTGTGACAGAACTATTCGTCAGTCTCTCCCAAGCAATCGTCACCATACCCAAAATATCTGACAAAGATGAAGTCCTTCTCACCAGAACGATAGCCATTGTTATATTCGTCGTACTTTGTGAGTGCCTCTATTTATATTTACTTTTAGAGAATTATTAAAAAAAATACACGTGGCTTCTAATATAAAGCCTGCATGTATTTGTTACAAATAATTTTACTAAGTTTCCTTTATCTCTATGCACACTTAGCTTATTATGAAAGGTAGCATGTAAACCTAGCATTGTTCAACTATGGCTTATTTTATAAAATGAGGCTATAGTGAATGTTAGCAAGCTTACCTTGAGTGGATCCATTATGGTTTATAATTTAGATTAAAAGATAGGGTAATAGTGAAGGTTAACCAGTTTATCTTATATATTTCCACTGCACTTTAGATGATAGCAGAGAGTCATAGTTTAATCTGATAAGGTAAGGCTGTTACATTCTGGTTAAGTCAGAAGAATAATACATTTACTTGCCCTATTAAAATTTAGGGTAGGGGTGAACATTTTAGGAGGCCTATAGCCATGTTGACATAGTCAAGTTAATGTTTTACTCTCTAAGGGTTAAGAATGAGACTGAAATGCCCCAAAAGTTACATAATTATATATTTGGTTTTTGTTTTAATTTTGAACTTTTAGGCCTACATTTTTCTGGTAAATGCGTAGGCCTTTCTCTTAAATTCTTTTGTTCGATGTTTGGTTTAAAATCCCGTTTGTTGCTAATATTTTTTCTTTATACAAATAAACATAAAAAAATAGAATGCCTCTCAAATGGTCAAAAGCTTAGGATAAAACATCCCCAATCACTTTAACGACCCATTATTTAAAAATGATCAGAAAGTGCAATCAAATAAAATCCTATCCTTATTTGATAAATAGGGCACATCTTTTCCAATAAGTTAATTATAATAATAATGTTGTTTGTTATCAGTCGTGAAGTTCCTGATGGCCTACTATGTGTGGGATGTTTACGAGGAGAAGAAGATTAAAGAAGTTGTTCTGTCAATTATAAACTAATTTTGATAAATACCATATTCATACAATCTACTTCTCGATTGTTATTTTTATATATACGAGTAAATAATATAATATGTTGAACCAGTTAGTGTCAAGATGAACTTCAATATGAAACACATTTTAAGTTTACAGAGAAACAATAATGGATTAACAAATAAATGAGCATCCAGAGAGTCAACATGAACACATGAATAAAGGCCGATTCACACATAACGTTAAGCTAAGCTATGCTACAGTAGCCCCGTGGCTTATTTGGTGCTGACTGACAGCTCACAGCTGACTTCTGACAATCAACATTTAGGTATATACAGTAGCCCCGTGGCTTCTTTGGTGCTGACTGACAGCTCATAGCTGACTTCTTACCGTCAACATTTAGGTATATACACTAGGCCCGTGGCTTCTTTGGTGCTGACTGACAGCTCAGAGCTGACTTCTGACAGTCAACATTTAGGTATATACAGTAGGCCCATGGCTTCTTTGGTGCTGACTGACAGCTCATAGCTGACTTCTTACCGTCAACATTTAGGTATATACACTAGGCCCGTGGCTTCTTTGGTGCTGACTTCTGACAGTCAACATTTAGGTATATGCAGTAGGCCCGTGGCTTCTTTGGTGCTGACTGACAGCTCAGAGCTGACTTCTGACACTCAACATTTGGGTATATAACTAAATTTTGACTGTCAGAAGTGACAGCAGCTAAACACATGTTTTTACAGATCATATGGTTCAACGTAGGGATACCAAATTAGGTCTGGTAACTTTTCAAACTGTCAGTCGGAACCAAATAAGACATGGGGCTAATGTATGCCTTGCTACGCCACGCTATGTTTTTTTACCCCCCGATTGCTGCCCGGGCAATTTTTTGGATCTCCCATCCTGAGCCATCTTAAGTTGCGCATGCGCATAACACAGCTTGGGAACAATGTCGAACAGACCCGGTGCTGGTTTGGTGAAAATAACCAAATAAGTTTTGAACTTTTGTTTTCAGTTGGTTTCGCGTGTATTTAAGTAATATTCTATTTAACTTTTATATTTTATATTAAAATGGAAGCGTTAAATAAACAAGTCAAACCTCCACCTCCTAAATTGTCTTCGTCTTTCAAAACAGCTGCTAACAGCAGCATCTTTTCTTCCCCAGTACTATAACCTGAACTTAAACAAGACATTTTGGAGAACATCATAACTAAACTTGACTGGAGCAGACCAGAGAGAAACAACACTGAATTCAGGAGGGAAAGAAACAACACTGAATTCAGGAGGGAAAGGAACAACTCTTAATTCAGGAGGGAAAGAAACAACACTGAATTCAGGAGGGAAAGAAACAACACTGAATTCTGGAGAGAAAGAAACAACACTGAATTCAGGAGGGAAAGGAACAACTCTTAATTCAGGAGGGAAAGAAACAACACTGAATTCATGAGGGAAAGAAACAACACTGAATTCAGGAGGGAAAGAAACAACACTGAATTCAGGAGGAAAAGAAACAACTCTGAATTCAGGAGGGAAAGAGGGACAATAGCTTAGCTTAGCTTAGCATTCTGTGTGTATCGGTCTTAGCAGTAAATTAACAAACATAATGTACTTTCATCTTTATAATGTAGCATTATATTTATTTTTAAGAAACCCCACATTGTAAGGTCTATTATTATTTTAACAAAAAAAAACTAATATATATTTATATATATCACTTCGTCTTACCACCCATTCGGGCTATTCGGTTATGTAGTAATTACGTTAAAGGGATTAGGAATTAAGTAGGTTACATTTAAATGAACTGTTTCCTCATTTGCGTGGAAGGAGAGTGTAAAACCATTTTTTTAAACACCCGACAGAGATTCGAAGCTCAATCTCCCAATCGTCGGCAGTCTAATCTACTGCAATAGTAGCGCGTTAGACCACGCGGCCACCGAAGCTAGCTATTTGTATCTGATATAATTGAAAAGAAACATTATATTTTTCATAAGTTTATTGAACAGAACAAATTGAAAATAAAACTGTTGTAGATGGAATGAAAGGAAATTTACATTTATTTTTTTAATCTCTGTTAACTCGAATATTGATGATTCAACGTTGTTAATAGCAAATTGCACCCGAATCCCAATTGTATAGTTTTATCTTTTCATGGAAATTAATTTTAAAAAAAAGTGAATATTGAAAAGTAATAAGGGGGGTTGCTGCCCCCTTATAATTTATTTACGGACGCCCATGGCGTCGGACACTTCCGTCATCTCCTATGAGACATTCCTACTTGTCATGGCCAAGGTATGTTTTACATTATTCAAATGGTACTTTCCAATCATAAGTTTATTTTAAAAATTGTGCTCAATCCCAACTGAATCATCCTGTACTATCTCGTTTTCCCCTACGGATTTCACCTGACTTAATTAGTTTATACAGCTTGAACCAGACTTCGATAGGTGTGTTGGTGTTTATTTACCGCATTCTTTTCTAGAAAATTGACCGTTAAAAATCATCCTCAGAACGTTATCGTATTTCTATATGGACTGTTGAGTTGTTCACTATTAATTGTGGTATGTTCTGCTGCCGTGCTCCGAGATGTCGAGGTGTACAGTGCCACACGCCTAACTCCTATGCAACCTATTGAACACGCATGCTTGCACAGCTTTGCTCTCCCGGCGCTATACGCCGAAACTTTGAATACAATTTAATGGTATTAGTATAGTTTGCTGGATGTAATGTATAGGAATGGTGTATTATTTTTGGTTCAAACAAATTATGTATGAAGTTTGGGCTATAGTTTTCCGATCACCTGTAAATATATGTATGTGTATATTTTAAATATAATTTTAATTAAATTATTTAAGTTTAGAGGGACAAATATGTGAACATACCTTTCATAACCAAAATTATTTACACAAACAATGAATATAACATACGTTTTAAAATATGTATTAATTTAACGTATTGGTTTATTCTATAAATTATTTCTTATTAAAGTTGAGGATGAAGATAAAAATAAATACCACACTATTTAAAAAAAACACAAATTAGTTGATTTCATTTTTTATATTGTGAATATTTACCAACTGTAATCCCAAATATCACCGAAATAAGGCTCAAAGCCAGAGCTCCCAGGAGGATGAAGAAAGAAATCTGCACATGGCTGAGACCCAGCGGTTTCAAATTAACTATCTTACACGTTGCCATATTTCTCGACAGTCAATGAGTATGCTTGCATAGTAGTAACGCGCAAACTCCCGCTATGTGGCAACCATGTTTCCCGGCCTACCCACCACGCGCTTCCTAAAGCAATTTAAACCGCAGTATAAGCTGTTGGTCGCTGGTACCTAACGGTAAATATGTGCAGGCTGCCTCCACGAGGCTCCAGCTGGGAAACTCAGGTTGATTCCTGAGGCTAAGCTCCTTACTTTCTTCCCACGTGACTGTCCAACACTCACGAAAGGAGAAGCCAACATCTTCCAACCGATTGAAGCTGGCCAAAGAAGGGGGAATGTGAGGGTTTCCCCGGCTGACGACAGGGATCGATGGCAGACATGGTATCATCTGTCTGTGAATTTCCCCGTTGCGCATGTAATGTGCGTGGCTACGCTCGAAGGATGACACAGCCATAATGGGTTAGAGGAGCCTCGTAAAAGAGGTTTGTTCTCCAGAAAACTGAATGCCGAATCCTGACAAGGCAGATGATTTTCCACTTTGAAGAGTCACTTATTTATATGGGGTGGTTAGCCTAGTGATATGGTGGAGTTAAGCCAAATATAAATGAATAATTTAAATATTTACAAAAAATAAGTAAGGGAAATGACCTTACAGTATAATATATTTAAAAAATAAAATAAAGGATACCAGAAATATTGTCACAGTCTACTCTATTTATGCTTTTTTTTTTATAACAGATGAAATGTTTAGTATATTTTTGCCCCTTTTTTTTTCAAGTAAATATATGTTCGCCATAGCTATACCTCCAGGGTATACTTGGGGCCAGTCGTCAGTGACACACGACAATATAAATAAACCCCAGTTTCAGTGACCGGTATCATTAATAAAGTTTTAATTAGAACACTCTGATAATTATACTTGTTTTGGTAGACAGGTTCATCCGATAATATTAAAAAAACATAGAAAATAATATGTGTTATTAACTATTATATTTTTCCACCAATTATTAATTCCAGTTCAAATTTACTTAACCTATTATCATATACTTAACACGTAGATGTAATTTAACATTTAAAGGTGTTGGACTAGACTGCCTAAGATGGGAAGGTAAGAGTTCAATCCCGGTCGAGTGAACTTAGGGTGTTTTATTCCCTAAATGGACTTCCATTCCCCCTCCACGTAGATGCGGGTACATTTCTTCCACATCTAGCCTTTATAATTCCTAGCCCATAAGTGTAATTAGTACATAGACGTATAAACCTGAACAGGCAGTAAGTCGCGGTGCAAAGGAAAAAAATTCTATTTTTCATACCATTTAAATTATTTGTTTAGTATTAAATTTCAAGAGATGTATGTCAACGATAACATTGTGAAATATACAATTAAATGGCTTCTTTTTTATATCCCCACGTCTTGCTACTACTTTTAGAGTTATACGCCTATGTACTAATTTGTAATAAATACACTTATGTGCTAGGAATTAGGAAGACTTGATTCTGAGGAAGTGTACCCACATTTACGCGGAGGGAGATTAGGAACCCATTTTAAAAAAAATCAATGCACCAGCCCCAATCTCCTCGTTATCAGAAATCTAGTCTAACATGAGAATAGCGCGTTAGACCATGTAGCCATCGAGGTGGGGAATGGCATTTTAAAATAGAAAATAGCCAGATGGATTGATCTTACTATAGAATATACTTTATTCGTGAGAGATACAAATGTAAACCAATGAATATATTCTGGGTTTAAATTCCAATTACATAAATGATCGGTTATTTTTATATACATTTATAATATTATGAGTCAAATGTATTTTATATAAATAATATATAGTTAATTCAAGATGGGTTTTTTACATTGTCGTGAATATTAAATGAATTGTAAAACACAATATTGTAGATTTACAAACTTTTTTACTAAATACAGTTCTTATAATCTATAATATCATTCAACTTAATTTAAAATCGTTTTACATTTTATCTCTAAAAGGATATTAGATAGTTTTAAAGGTCAATATAAAATGTATGCTACCAAATAGGTGGCAATTTCTCAAATGTAATAAATTGTTTAATAGTAAAGTTAGCTTGATTCCATGACTTAGATATTACTTTTTTTTAATATGATATAGAGTCTAAATAATTATAAAGTCTATCCAAATATTAATATATATTTATATTATATTTTAATATATATTTCAAATATTAAAATATAATACTTAGTATAATATACCTTCTTTGATTCAAGAGAGTTTAAATCACATAATTTAAACACTATTGTGAACAAAATAATCAAAACGCTGTGCTCTACAAAATTACACAAAGAAGTTTTAGTGTATGTGTCTATTATTAATATAAAGAGAATAAAGGGTGGGCCCCGGATGGAGAAAGACATCTGATTGGCTGTGTTTGTGACGTCCCACGGAACACAAGCCAGTGCGTTACAATACGAAGCTATATGGAATAAACGAGGTTGTTAAAAATTAGGTCACCTTTCGGAAATTTAACGTCACTACCCTAATTACATTATTTAATAAAGTAAATATGTTTGGTTGTTTTCGTACTAAAATATAACTGCTGTGTGCTGGGTGAAGTAGTTTATAGTGGACGAACTGACTCTGTAAATGATAATAGCTGCAAGAGAAGCATATATTAACTGGCTATACAGGATGCTGAGATTGTTTTGAAAGAGGAACAAGGTACCGGAAAACTGGAAGAGAGAAGTTATGATACCTATATTTAAGAAAGGGATAACTCTGATGTGTCAGTGTGCGAAAATATATGAGAAAATAATGGAAACGAGAATAAGAAATAAAAATCAAGGAAAGTGGATAATTGAACAGCATTGACTTAGGGACAAAAGGTATACAATAGACAGGCTCTTTGTCATACGAGAGCTGATAAAAAGAAGGTAAGGATTTTGGAAAGATTTGGTCATGGTATTTATGGATTTGGAGAAGGCATAAGATAGCGTGGATAGAAATACATTTTGTAAATATGTGTTTAAAAGACCGAAGTGGGAAACAGAAGTTATAATGACATTGAAAAGCATGTAGGGTAACAGGAGCTGTGGTAGGATAAAGACTGAGAGGACGAATTGGTTCCAAATAAAGAAGGAATGAAGCAGGGTCGTGCTTTCTCACCAATAATATTTGTTAAGGTAATGAAAATGGCTTTGAATAAAGTATTAAGAAAACTCAAAGAGTAGAGGATGAAAACCATGATGTTGGCTGATGACTTGATGGAATGGTTGGAGGAGGAGGAAGAGGGAAATAAATTGCAGGAACTGTTACAGGAATGGAATGAAGAAGAGTGGACTGAAAGTGTGAAGTAATGGTAATGATTAAGAATAGGATAAGGCCTAATAAAGCCAAATTCTTGGTGAAAGTAGAACTGAGAAAAGTACAGACCATAGATATATTGGAAGCATCATTGAGCTGAAAGGTGTAAATAGAGAGAATATAACGAGAAGAGGACAGCAAGGAGAGTTGTTCTATATGTGTGTAAGAGACCTCCTGCTTTGTAGAAGAGAAGTCCCCTTGAAGTGTAAAGAAGTGTTGTACAGGGCGTACTTTGTCCCCATTGTAACATAATGCAGCAGAAACATGGACATTGAAATAAGAGATACTAAGGAAGTGGAAGCTTTAGGAATGAAGTTTATGAGAAGTATGTTAGCTGTCACGGGGAGAAGCATGATAAGGAATGAAGTTAGCCGGAAAAAGAGTGGAAGTTGGAGAAATACATCAGGTAGATTAGAAAGCAAGACAGATAGTACAGGCATTTAATGAGGCTGGATAAGGAGAGGGTTTCAAAGTTAGTTATGGAAATGAATTATTTAGGACAAAAACATTTAGGGATTCTAAGAAAGAGATGGGAGGATCAGATAACAGAAAGTGTGAGTGTTAGAGGAGAAGAGTGGACGCAATAAAAGGAGGAATAATATTAAAAGGATAGAGGAAGATAGAGGCATTTTAATAACCTAACCCGGCCATAGGCTGTAAAGAATTGATGATGCTAGAAACATATGGATATTTCTATACTGGTTTAATATTTCTGTTAAGGTAATGTCGATCAAAGTTGTATTCATATATATATATAGTTTAGATAGATAAAATGTGTAATAAGTCGCAGCTAAATAAAAGTCACACAATCCTACCTGCCATTATTACAAATGAGAAATGTATCAAGAGACATCATAAACTAGTTTAACATTATATAATCATAAAGATATATATTTAAAATACAATTTTGTCTTAATATAGTAATAAAACATTATAAAGGTTATTTTAAAACCTATCTAGCTCTTTTTAATACTATTCTCACATTATAATTATCTTCATAGTTAAAGATACTTAGTTATATATATATAATCTCACATATCAGTGAAACAAAGCTTACACTCAGACCTCCAAAAAGTATATAAAAAGATGTCTGAACATGGGCGAGCCCCAAAGGTTTCAATTCGACAGGCTTAGCTCGATTATATCCCGATAAGGTAAGTTCATAAAGATCATCGCCAATCCATTTTATATTGAGACCAGCTTCAAACCCTCTCATTATGAGATGATCCACCCTGTCTTGAAAAGGAGAAACATAAGGAAAGTGGAAAGCGAGTCGAAACGAATAAGGGCATATATCCATAATATGCATAAGAGGATACCCATCTTTATAGTATTCGTTTAATTTTATGTACAGTTGCGTGTAGTAGGATGCATCCACGTAGGCTATGGTTCTATTAAAAGAAGCCATGTTGAGTGCCCTTTTTACATCCTTTTCCACATATCCCCTTTGTAAAAACAATTTTACAAATAAATCATCGGGGTCCGCATCATCCAGCACAGTATTGATATTTTCAACCATTCCGTCCATCATAGGTACAGCCAATGCGAGTTCGGATTCACTCAATTCCTCAATTGTATTAATATCATGGTAGTAATGAGGTATTGTCAGGTAGCTAGTCAGACTTCCTTGAAACGAGCCCATTAAAACCAAACTGACCAACAAAAACGACATAACCAGTAATCTTTGAGGTGAGTCAACTAATTTGGTATTTGTGGCGCCACTCACGAAGATTCGGACAGTTTCCAAGAGTGTTTCCATTTCGAGCGTCAGGTCACACCGAAACAGTTTCCACAACAATGTAATAATTGGTACACTGGCGAAAACAAGAGCCCAGGTTGTCCAGGTGTAAGGCAAAATAATATTCATGAATTGCGGAATACGTTTAGCTTTAGGCACTAAAATTGAAACACAAGATTGGCCAAATGATACCGAGGATGTCCTTTGATTTCTCAAATGCTTTGTGAAGATGTTTCCAAACATATCAGGGACTATTTCTGTTTCGCTCGAACTCAGATTGTTATTAGTCCTAACGTTTTCCTGAGAACTCGATTTTATGGTCACCTTTGTTGCATTCATGCGGTCAATGAGCCCATCAACACTTGAATATTCACCCTTAATTTGACCTAATTTCAATCCAATCACGGGTCTTGCTTCAGTTACTTTGATTTCGTATCCATTTACATCTATCAATTTGTTAGAAAATAAGTTGTAGTTTTTGTTTTCTATAAATTCTTTCGACAAGTTTAAAAATGAGCCTTTGTTTTTAAACTGATTGAAAAACAACGCTTCTGTGGTTGTACTTAGTGACAAAGAGTCAATTTCCTTTTCATAACTGTATATGAAAGGTAATCTAGAATAAACTAACACTATATTTAAAATGTTATATTCGTCCCAAGTCTTTTGACATTCTTCTTTAAATTTGTTTATTTCATTTTGATCTTGTGACGTAATTATGATGATAAATGGTATTCTTGGATTACCAAGGAAAGTGTCACTAAATTTTTCAAGGAAAGTCCAAAAATGAATATCATTTTTCTCAACAAACCAAAATATTACTCTTGGAACCCCAATATTACCTTTGAAGAGTAGTTCCTCAGGGAATATTTTATCCAAATCTAGAGTACTGTTGTCAGACATTTGTAGAGTTATGGTAGGGAAATATTCCACTAAGTTTAAGTACTTTAACAATGCTTTCGATTGATGAAGACAGTTTTCTTGTATAACAATGGCAGCAAGTGGTCGAGAATCACTTTTCCGAATAACGTCAACAATGGAGTGGACTGTGTCTTTGAAGTTATTACTATAAGTGTCATGTTCAATTGATGTATTAAGTTTGGATTTAATATTTCTTACGAAGAACATTACAAAAAGAACCGTTAGAACTTTCATTTTATATAAACGTTATTCTAACAGAATTTTGATTTATCTAAAACTCTTAAACCAAACTTTTTTTAAATATCCAATAAATACTTTAATATAACACCTGCTTATTAAAAAATGTAAACATATAAATGTTATGTTTCACTATTGCATTCTTATTCTATTTTTAGATAATTATTAATCTTCCTAACTCTAATTTTGATAGCTCACAAATTTCGTTTAGGAAAAACATTTCTTAACAAATGAAAATAAATCAATTTCATTCAATCCACGTCTCAATTGTTCAGGCCACAAGTCACTAGTTTTATATATGTATATCCATCATTAATATACAAGACTTACATTAAATAAAATCAATAGATAAAGGGAAAGATAAATATATTGGATGCCATTTATTAGAATTGGATTTAAGTGGCCTGTTTAGTATTATAAATACGCCAAAGGAAATACACGTTTTCCCAACATACATGTGTGTAAATAAATAAAATGTCGAGCAAATTTATTTAATCATTGTTACAATGTTCAAAATTACTATAGAAAACTTAAGGATCATTAATTTAAATATGTATGCTATCGTTAGGATCAATTATAGTCTTTTAACTTAACACTATTAAAGGCAAATTGTTATTTTCATTCAAAGTTAATACATTTAACTAGAAAAGAATAAAAATAAACGCCCAGAGTCTGATAGTGTGTCAATAATTTACCATTATAATTTTTGTTCTATTGTCAACAGTTAACTTCAACCCAGAGCTGTAAGTAATATAATACGTTGAAAAATATTAAATTCAAACTGCATAATAATTCTATAGGAAAATAGTATTTAAATAGCACTTTTATTGAACAGCAAAAATTGAACTATTTCAGCCAAGACTAAATTAAACCAAGTAGGACTAAATTAGGTTTGTATAAAATAACGTATATTTACTTGTTATAAGTTATTTGTATAAAGGTATGGAAGACCACAAAAAAAAATTAATACAATATTATTGTGATAATATGGCAGAGTAATATTTGATTATTAAGTTTGTATGACAGCAATTTACATACACACACACATACATACATACATACGTACATACACACACACATACATAAATACATTACTTGAGACCATAAATAACACTCAGAATTAATTGCAAACGTCAAACAAACACACCTAGCCTAGAGTAGGGGTGTACAAAGTAGAGATCAACATTTTCCACAGTGGTGGCTTGCGACCTACTAAGTAGGTGAGACCATATTCAGTGGCCGAATGTTGTGAGGACTCACTTTCGTGTTGGGTTGGCCTGCTATATACGGGGAGATCGTATCCCGGTCGGGTCTACCGAGGGTGTTTTCCCTAGTTGGTTTCCCACTCTCCCTCCACGAAAATTCACATAGACTACCTCTGAAATACCCCCTTCATCATCCCTGCCACATTAGATTAATTAATACTTAGGTGTACAACCCGAACGGGTAGTAAGATCCGGCTCTAAATAAAAAAAAGTGACTATCATAAATGCGTATAGAGTGACCAGGTAGTAAGACGCGGTGAAAAATATAGGGGGGTTGGGTTTGAGAGGGTGGCATCTAGAGCCTGTTGCATGAATACATAAAGCGGTGTAGGGAACTGGGCATTGTTTTTTACTCCAGACTACCACCACTATTTACCTCCCAAGGTGGAATGGGCTGCTACCTTGAACTATGATTTCCCTTTCAAGATAACCTAACCTTTCTCTCTCTTCCACTTAGTATTAATTTTACCTCGGGCAGAGTGTACGCCGTAGCTAACGTTTATCTGAGTAGCATACACTGATCTGAAGTCCACTGGCAATTTTTGCATTCATTTCCAATTAATATCGTATTATCTAATGCCCAATCCCCCTGCTTACAATTCCTTCCAGTCGACGGTGCCCAATCCACCTGCTTACAATTCCTTCCAGTCCAGTCGACGGTTCCCAATCCACCTGCTTACAATTCCTTCCAATCCAGTCGACGGTGCCCAATCCACCTGCTTACAATTCCTTCCAGTCGACGGTGCCCAATCCACCTGCTTACAATTCCTTCCAAGTCGACGGTGCCCAATCAGCTATAAAGTCATCAAAGAGTGAACTGTACAAGGGGGGAGGGGCGCTAAATTTTTTATATCACCGCGTCTAATTATTCATTCGGGCTATACGCTTATTTACTAACCACGTTAATGTGCTAAGGATGAGGAAGTTTGAATTCTATAGGACGTGTACCCCCATTTGCTTGGAGCGAGAATGAAAATCCATTTAGGGGAAACTACACCTGACCCGTATTTAACCCCGCTCTCCCCGTCATCGGCAGTCTGGTCTATTGCATGTGTGACACCTTAGACTATGCAGCCAATACAGGTTTTGATCTAACACTCAATCCGACCTTAACTTTATTTTAGTTATCTTATTGAATCCCAGGGAAAGAGGTTGTTTAGTAATATTGAAGTATTAACACAACCGAGCCAATGTTAGTGAAGCATTCAACCACCGAGCGCTGTAGTCAATACAAGTGTGAGAAGAGAACTATCATTGCCTTATTGCAGCTTATTTGATAATATTTCTAGCGTTAATAACCTCATAAGTAATTAAACTAAAGTGTGATCTTTAAAACTTGGGATACCGCCATTAAATTAGTTTAATTCAAATAGCTGGAATTTTCCCAAGAAAATAAATTGAAAATTTTCAAAGATGGTATGATTTCCTTTTTTTCAAACTGGAACGCTACTGACTGAGCTAAGTTGTCAAACGGTATCTCCACGAATCGAACCCGAATATTGATAAACCTGATTCCCAAGCCTCTTGGCCATCGAAGATAGGGTCACCAATGATCAATCAATAAAAATAAGAAAGATTGATATTCAGTAGCGAACTATATAATTTGTCTTGTTAAGGTCATTCGACAATAAAATTGTAGGTTTCGTGCACGGTTTTAACAAGTATCAGCTATAAATATAGTTTCAATACCTTAAATATAATTATTATGACGACGGAAAATTTTCCCAATAGGAAAATGTTCAATTATAATTTCAACTGATTAAATTAAACTAAAGTAATCAAGATATAGATATCCCAAATGTCAACGTTTAAAGATTAATTTCTCCTTAAGGGCATGAACACCAGAAACAACATCAAACGAGCTTCGGTGGACGCACGGTCTAACGCGCTACTATCGCAATAAACTAGACTGTTGATGACAGAGAGATTGATGTTTGATCCTGGTTGGGTGCACTGAGGGTGTCTTTCACTCTCTAAATTCAACCTTCCTCATTTCTAACACATTAGCGTAGTCAGTACATATATGTAAGACGCGGCGCAAAAAAAAAAAGTGATAAAGAAACAAATGAACGCGAGCCTTTGTCGACCCGTTATGTTCAGTAAGGCACCAGCCTTATCAACTATCTTATGAAATCAGCGGGAATTTGTGTTTCACTCCTATGTGGTGACATTTTTTAATAATTTATCTGTATATATTAAATCCAGTAAACGTTATAAGGACATTTTAAAATGGAGGAATAGGTATTTTCAAATAGACATACTGCTGAAATAAAGTATTGTAATATTACCACAATTGTAAAAAGTATAAATGATTGAGTAAACTCGTCCCCTACCCGGTCCAGCCCCTCTTCCCCCCACACACAATGTATTGAGCTAAATTTGATCTAATGTATATATTAATTACTGCATAACCAAGCAAACTTAAATATTTTAAAAATAATTAACAATAAATGTATCATAATATAGGATATATTTTACTAATAGGTTCCTTCTTTGGTCATCTTAAGTATTTCTTCTATCATCATATTACCTAAAACCATGAAATGAAGACGTAGTAGTTCAAATAAATTTATTATTGACGGGAATATGGGTTTACCCTTTCACATTGATAAATTAACGGCCGGAGACTGGATGTTGTGCCTGTCCTAGTCTTAAGTTTTATTATAAGGCATATGAAGCTATGACAGGTCAAGCAAGCCGGTAGTATAAAAATATATTATTTGAATAAAAAAACTTTCTCAGGCCATTGGATGGAAACAGTAATGGATGTGCAGTAGTTCAACTTTTTTTACAATATTTGAATTGCGCGCGTGAAAATATGCTACGATACTAGCGCTCTTTGGCTTCAGGGATCACTGGAATTAGAGCTTTTACATGCTTAGTGAGGAGTGTCATCGGGGCGCAGCTGACGACTCTACTTCATCATATGTCTGCTAGAGGGCAGCAGGAATAGTTCACCACACGACTAACAGATGGCAGCCGAAATAACAAACAAAGATAGTTTATACTATATTGAGTACTTCACACAAATGAGTTATTTAAAAATATATACTGTGAGGGAAATTAGCTGAATCAGTGGCAATGAAACAGTTTCGGGATTGTTCTTATTTTCCCTTCTGTAAGCTCTTTGAACAAATTGTACTAAAAATATATACTGTGAGGGAAATTAGCTAAATCAGTGGCAATGAAACAGTTTCGGGATTGTTCTTATTTTCCCTTCTGTAAGCTCTTTGAACAATTGTTTTAACAAGTTTTATTTACTCCTTATTAGTTATATCTTACCTGGGTTAGTTTTGTAATCAGTAATATTTTTATAAATTTGACGAATAATTTGCTATAAATATAAATGGAGGGTACTATTATATCAAGGGAACTAAAAAGGTTTTTTTTCTCTCTTTAGAGAACATTAATCATATTTGGCGTAGAATTAATATTTTAATATAATAATTATATAGGTTTGTTGATTTATGCGTCCTAGTTGAGACTTGCATATTTTCTTTGAGAAATTGTGATACATCGAATATATATGTGTGTTAATCTGATATGTTAAAATATTTCAATATTATAATCAAAGTAGGCCTTTACAAATAAGAATCACCATTAGAGTGGAGAGAGGATGAGAAAATCACTTGTCAAAAACCACCCTCAGTTCACTGAGCCAAGATTTGAACCTTTGCCTCCTCGTCAACAACTATCTAGAGCTATCTGCTAATCACGCGTTTGCTCGCCGGCCAGTGAAAAGCCAGTAGTTGGACATGTCCAACTCTTGACGCTACTTACTAGTTAGTAACCGACCGACCTTTAGGGTCACGTGACTCAGCGAGTAGTGATCTAGTCGCCTATTGTGTTTTTTGATAAATAAAAAAACCTTTTATTCATAAAATGCTTGATTCGAAATTTAAAAATAATACATACTCTGACAAGAGTTGAACCGATGACATACAGCCTATTAGACAACCATGCTATCCACCGAGCCACTATGGATTGTGTGAAAGTGGATCTAATCATGACATTGTTATTTGTTAAAAATGCCCCATCACTCCTTAAATACCAGTAAAAATATCTCATATCTTTGTCCGCTCTCTTGGCTGTGTAAGTAGAGTTCGCTCTACTTGCTAAGCGAAGAGAATCCCTGGTTCGATTCCGGGTAAGAGCAGGACTTTTCTATTTTCGAACGGGGTTTTTTCCCCGTTCGAAAACTGAAAATAATGTTCTGAGGGCTGGCCCATTTTGGTCCCACGGCACATAAGTGGGGGAGATCTGGACATATCTCAGACGAAAGGTTTGTGTGTTTACAAGTTGACGTCATCTACTAGCAATGGTCCCATTAGATAGAATAGAGGTGGGGAATCTACATTACCTACAAACATTCGAGAATGTTCGTCGTGAAAGGGCGGGGCGGCCTCAGTTTGGAATTGATTCTCTCAAGAGTAACACGCGTTGAAGTCTTTTTGTCTAAACTGGCACGTAGTCTTGCATTCGATGCTGTAATGGGTGTGCTTCATGAATATCAGGTTCGTAGATAAACTATTTAACACATTTAGCTTTAGAATAAGTTAGAGCGTACTAGATTATTTAATTTACAAACAGCCATTTTTAGCTATAAAATTCTGGTTTATTCTCCCATTGTACGTATTTAGTTTGAGTCCATTTCAGGATGTTCAGTAAAACTATGTTATATCGCTTGGTAAATAGGATAGCGTAAAACTTTAAACGTTGTTTTTAATATAATCTTCTAATGTATCAAGGGTTATATTAATACAGTATCGCTTTTTCCCATTTTAATGTGTTTGTGTGCGCGTAAATAAAATTTTAGTTACTTGTTGCAACTACAGCTTAGAAAATGCCCAGCCCTGAACATTTCCCCCAGTTTTAAATTTAATGTGTTCAGAATCTTCTGGTTTTGTTCGTGCCTTTGCTTTTATTAAAGTATTTCCATTTTATACTATACCAAATAGTATATTTTCTACAAGTTTTTGAAACTTTCGCTTTCCAAGTTTAGAGTTTCTATAGCGTCAAAAGGTTATTTCCCCCCTCCTTTATATGCAAGTGGCCACATTGTTACTCGTCGCTATAAATTAGACTGCCGATGACAGGGTTGTAGTGAAGGTGTTTTCCCACTCGCCCTCCACGCAAATATAGGTACATGTCCCTTGCTCTAAATTCAACCCAAACTCATTAGCCTAATTAGTAACATATGAGTGCAAACTGAACAGGTAGTTGGCGAGGTGCTAGAAGAATTAATTATACTTTCTTGTATGTTTATGGATGGTCAATTTCCAGTTCTTTTAAGAAAGCAGCTATTACGTCTAGTAGCTCGGGGTCGAACCCACGACCGTTTTAATTTTTGCTCTGGCCAATAATCACAAAAACAGGGGTCAATTTTTGTATAAACTTTGATAGAAATGTGATAAAGTACTCCTAACATGTAGTTAGTATTTTTCTTTTATAAAAATAAATATAACAGTATAATACCGCCGTAAATAAGGTGACTTTTCTTTTCTAATGTGTAAATCATGACGTGGCAAGGATCAGTTCTGATTGTAAATGACGTCACTCTTGTGTGTGCGGCTCGCAATAGTCGAGGGGCACGGGGGTATTTCCTTACAAGTTTAGTTTCTCTTTAGAGCTCGTCGGAGTATGTCGCTATATATGACTGTTTATTAACTTTGTGTTTTCTGTCCTTAGTTGTGTGGCCGGTGGATTGTGGTTTTCGAAACGTATTTTCTTCATGGAGGAAGAATTTGAGTCGAGCACAGGATAAACCAATTGGTGAGCTGGGCCTAGATTAAGTTTGCTTTAATAATAACTTAAGGAGGGGGCAGAAAAAAACTTAAATCCGCGTTAAAATAATGTACCTTAAAAAACCAAAATATATTACTCAGATATTCTGTACAAGAATTTGTTTATAATAAAATTATAAAAACGATCAACCGATACAGTTTCAATTCGAATCTAAGCTAATTAACAGTTTCACAACTATTTTTATGATTGTATTCAGGGACGTCTATACTTTTTTGGTCGTGAACGGGGAGGGGACAGGGGAGTGTAATTGGTGTATGGTATTATTTTAATGACTATCCAATATTTAGGTGTCAATTAAGACACATTATGTAATTTTTATTTATCACCGCGTCTAACTACGTGTGCGTGAGGAGCTAAGAAGGTTTAATTCAGAAGAAATGGGTAATGCTGGTTCGGATTCCAAGTTGAACTGTAGTTCCTCCATTTCATCTCACAATCACCCTACCATTAACGTAAGTGCGTATAACGGGTAGTAAGACGCGGTGCTAATAATAATATGCGCCGAGAGAGAGAGTGGAAAACCATTTAGTAACCACCCCCAGTACATCCGACAGGGACTTGAACCCAGTCACCGGCATTCCTTTTTTACTGCGGAGCCGACTCCTTGGGCCATTCGATCAACGTCTGAGCTTGTGAGAGGTTTTGTCTCGTCTTGTTGAGACAGCTGCATTTTATGATGTTTCCAGTTGGGGGGG
>CABFOW010000624.1:140655-151553 GCA_902141385.1 Timema californicum
GGGGGGGGGGGGGGGGTGTTTGTTAACCCTTCCCCCTTGGCCTAATCCCAAGCAACCTTAGTTTTAGTTCGACTACCCGAGAGGCGATAAGAAAAGGGATCACTCGTATTATGTTCAAATATATTATTGACCACGTTAAAAGTTTGATTAAAAAAAAAAGTTAAACTTCTGCAAAAAAACAACTAAAAACCACGATTAATTTGTGATTACAGTAACTTATTGTAATTGGTGTTGATAGGTTGTAGCTAATTAACATCTAATACTGTCTTGATCAGGATTAGAACTAAAGCCTCAAAGAGGTGGCAACCTGGCAAGTTCATATTGACGATAAATATATCACCATAATTTATGTCGAAATTAACGGCTTAGGTGGTCGAATAGTTTAAGAAGTCACCCTCACATTAGATTACTTGGCTGCCGAGGACAGGGATATCGGGGGTCGAATCCCTGCTGGGTAGTGTGTGTGGTTTCTACTCTTCCTCCTCACAACTTCCACAAATTTCAATCTTCATAATCCCAACAATTTAGTGTATTAGTAGTTATGTGTACGACCTGAACGGTTAGTAAGACGCGGTGCGGTGACGTGACCACTAAAAATAATAATAAACCATCTATGTATAAGATCACACACACATGTAGACATCTGGCAGAATGCAGATATAAAATATTGGGGTGTTCTATATTATATTCACTGTGTATCTGTATTTTCAGGTCCACCGGAGCCCCCAGTTGGTCATCCCTCTGTCTCGGCATGTGGTTAGGGATAGTCGCGGGGTCCATCCAGTCCGCCCTATGATGGTCATTGGGTACAACGTGGAGATGAGATCATCAGGGGAACAGGAGTGGAAGGAGGTGGCGGACAAGATGGTCCATCCCAGCCTCTCTATGCATGGTATAGTATCTCGAGGTGGCGGACCAAAATAGCTCTTTGCTAGATTGTATCAAATCTGTCCATGACTACAAAAGTAAATTTATAATAAAATATGCCGGCATTGACAAACTCTACTATTTATTTTCCATTGAAAAGATTTGGCTAAAGTAACATCTTTAGAACATATTGCTTGGCTTAAGGGTAGATTTAACAGCAGTAACATAAGTGTGGTCATCATAGATTAGGGTGTGGATAATAGAAATAACCCCGGCCAAATCTGTAAATGTGGCTTATTGAGGGGCAGTAGTACATATTTATAAAACAGTGTAGAGGGTATTGTAATCATCAAGCAAAACAAAATCTTAACTAAACCAATGTGTTTATTTTGATTAACATCTTAAAGTTAACTAAAGAAAATACAAACTTGAGATGTTAGATATAATGAGCAAACAGAAATATAGCTCGGTTTTTAATGTGCACCTAATACAAATAATTAATTTGTATTTTAAAACCCAAATAAATCATTCGACTAGATTAAAATCTACTTTTTGGAATCAGGATCAAAAGGATTTGATAGAGAAGTGGGCATTGGAAACTTTGTGGTTTCTTTTTGTAGGCTTATTTTTGGGTTGCTGGATTGAATGTGTTCTTGTTTCATGCCTCGATCCCTGTTCCAGATGCCATTCCTTGTCTAACATGGTCCAGGGCCGGGCCCCGGGTGAGAGCTACGTGAGGAGAATATCCACGGGGCGAGACAGGAGTCTGAACCTTTCATGTTCAGTGAACAAGGTGAGCGAACTGTTGAAAATAATCCTGAACATCACCCTAACCTTCCCTGCCCGCGTGGTGACCTTGGAACCCGAGGAGCCCTTCTAGGGTCAGTATGATATCCTGGAGGAACTAGGCAAGGTCCACCCGGTGGGGTAGTGAGTGAATGTTTTTAGTCTTACCATCACATCAGTGAGATTAGTAACCATTCCTATAACCTGGTGGGTTAGTGAGTGAATGTTGTTACAGTCTTACCAATCACATCAGTGTGATTAGTAACATTCCTATAACCCGGTGGGGTCATGAGAGGATGTAGTAAGACGTAC
Source organism: Timema californicum (assembly GCA_902141385.1). NCBI lineage: Eukaryota > Metazoa > Arthropoda > Insecta > Phasmatodea > Timematidae > Timema > Timema californicum. The sequence continues at coordinate 142,621 of CABFOW010000624.1, forward strand.
AAAGGCTTATAAAAGTCCATGTCAATATATTAAAGTTGTAAAAGGGGGTACAATCCAATTTTAACTAACCTGAGTTAGTGCTACCATCATGAGACCTTTCTAATTCACTTTGGATTAGGGTTAAGAGGTCTGTTATATTTAAAAAATAAATTTTCTGAGATCCTTATGGGGTTCAAGATATAAAAGTTTTTCTTGTACCCCTGATATGTGTTACTTTGTTCCTCAGACTCGGTAATTTAATAACATATATTTGTTGTTTCAATATAATCTGTTCACCGTAGGAATTGTTTTCTGAAAGGCCATTTTCCCTACCAGAAATCTATTATATAGATATTGGTGGGAAAAAAGACCTTTCAGAGAGTAATTCCTACGTGAATGAAGTGTACCTCAGGAGCACTCAAACCAAAACTGTTGTTCTTCTAGCATTCCGACTGTCTGCTCTTGTTTTCCAGTATCTCTGGTGGGGAACTGTTGGAGACGTATCCTCTTCATGGGTCAGATCTACGAATATATGCATGGAAACTACGGGGTACACTTGGACCTCAAGGTGGGCAGCAACCAATCTGGGGCGAGGACATACGAGCTGAAGACGGTGGAATTGGCAGAAGGCTCCAAGGGGGTTCTAATTAATTATTTGTAAGGGCATGTTGGTAAACATCTCAACGTGTGTGTAGCCGGCCGAGATTTGGGCTGGGCTGCTTTATAAGTGTATTTGTTCACTCAAGGAAAAATTAATTTTATCTTGGCTTGAGCCAATATTAAATACCAACATAACATTGATAAGATGGTCTCTCTAAGATTAACAAAGTTACTATTATTGAGGACTATAATATTAACTTTGTTAATCTTAGAGAAACGTTTACTTAGTTATCTTGAGCTAGGAAGTGTGAATTTAATTGTTATAAAGGCAAGGTTGAATTATGTAGTTTTCAATTGAACACAAAACATGTTCCTCTGTTTAATCAACTGATATATAGTTTGTTTGATGTTGATGTACTAATAAAGATTTTTGACCCATGTTTCCTACCTGAACCAGCTAAGATTAGATTTATTTGTGTATATGTCCATTTGGAGTAAGATTAAATTGTAATGTGTCTTCTAAATATATTTTTAAAACTTATTTGTGCTGTTTTATTACTTGGTAACAAATCTCCTACACCTTCTATTTGTTGGCCGGCAGGCTCGGGTGGAGACCACTTGCTCTGGGTGTAAATGTAATTAGTGAGTTTAATAAGATCCTGGCATCTTGTATATGTACAAAGTATTGTCTGAGGAAGAATACATATCTTCTTGGCATGCCGGTGAGACTGGGGGAATAGAGATCCAAGAGCATTGATTTAAAAGGTTGAAAGTACATTGAAAAACTTAGACACTGAGTGGCCCAATAGAGACTAGAGTAACTTTATCTTATGACTATAGTGGAAAGTTGATGGAAATTAGTTCTCTTGAACCAATCTCAGGTTTGGAAGTATCTCTCTTAGTATATTAAGCACATTTTTAAATATTAGGAAGTTCTGATTGCCTCTCGGAGATTCTCTGGCTGGCTAGTACTCTAGTGTTAATTATATCTAGTGCCTGGCGATGTTGCTCATGTTACTAGACTATAGCCCTCTTGTGAGGCACTTTAGAATGTAATGTTGACCATCTTATATACTGATAGCTCTCTGATGAAGCTTCTAAATTAAGAATGTACTCTAGAGCCAGATGTCGGCCATACAATCTAGTGAGTGAAGCTTCATAATTAAGAATGTAATATAGTCTTGTGCAAGGGGCGGAACATCAGGAGGAGTTTAATTTTATTCACCTGTTGGATGTCTAAAAAAAGTTTTCGCTAGGGCATAGATTTGAACTCTGTATTTGATTCGTTTTTCTATAAAAACTGAGAACCATCAGCCTTTTTTTTCGCGTTGTTGGGAGAAGGCCAAGGCCTCAAAGTTTACACGTACTTTATAAGATGCTGGGCTGTAATCTTTTGTTCCTAGGCTTGTAGCATAGTGGAGTTAACATATGTGACATCACTGCAAGTACACCCCACCCTGACAGGCTTGGTTAAAGCCGTGCCCCCCAATGAATAAGAGCTAGCGTGTAGGCCTTGTCCTTTAAGCTGTTTCCTCCGGAGTGAGATGATTATTACACTAAGCTTGTTTATTTTCCAGTTTCCCTGCCTCTCTATCCTCCACCAATACAAATAGTGAGGGTGAGAGGACAATCTATTGTTGACCTCTTTTCCCTGAACCCGTGTCTCGCCATCTTCCCTTTACAGAATATTTTGTGTATTGATACACGAGTTTTCACTCCCTTTCTTGAATGTTGATAATATTAAACTCTCCTTACAATTCTATACCACCTATGTCAATACTTCCACATCAGTCTGTAACACAATGCAAGACAGTCAGCATCCTTTCTAGGGTCTCGATTCTACATTTTATATTCAGTACAGGCCATACTTTGTACCCATTGTCACAAATGTAGCAGAAGCATGGAGATGGATAGTAGAAAGTGTTCAAGTGAGATGATAAGAATGGTGGAAGGATAGAAGTATTTTACTTAAGTAACCTGGTCAACGCTGGATTATGTTGATTTTATATTCAATACTAATGTCCCCACATTGTGAGTTTAAAGGATTCAAAAGATATATTTTTAATGATGGCAATTAGAGAGCATACAACCTCTAGGTCGGCTCAGTCCCTCAATGGAACAACCCAATGTACAGTTCCAGAGCCTGTTTTTCTTAGCACTTACATTTATGTGAACTAATTGAGTAGGGCCTACACATGTAACAAATATGAGATATTCACTTTAATTATAGAATGTTAGCCATTAGGAACGAAGCAATCCAGGAAATAGCAGGAGTGGCATTTTTCTAATGGTTTTAGGGATTTGAAATATTATATTTAGCGAAAGAGTACCCACAATTTGCATGGGGGAGAGCGAAAAACCTCAGTATGCCCGACTGAGATTCAAATCTCGGCAGTTTAGTCTACTGCTAGAGTAGCGCGTTAGACTATGCAGCCACCGAGGTGGGTGATGGGAAAGGAGAAGAAACATGAAGCATTTGATGGTGTCAAGTCTGATCTTCTACCTAACCCAAACAACCATTAATACCCCTCCCTTCCATCCTATTCACTCATCAACCCCCTTATGTAAAAAAATAACTCTACAAGGGAAACCATCTTTCGGTACATTACGGGATGGATTTTTGCTTGGTCTGGAGCCTCTCTCTCATGACATGTATGTAAGGAAAACCCCATCATCCGAGATATAACTCCAAGCTCCCAGGTAAGAATGGAGCACTAGACTAGCTACTAATTTTCCCCAATAAGCTGGTCTGTTCAGGTTCTTGCGATCTTCTCACCTGGAAGGCTGGTCAAGAGATTGTAAACTAGGAGCCTCGGGGCAGTAGTATGATTCAGACGGTGAATACATGTACCCTGTAACAGGCAGATAAACTATGAAGCAGACTGTACCCTTCGTATGCATGGTTACACTATGGTGTAGTTTATAAGATAGAACCATAGTGTAATCAGTCCATCCGAACCACGAGGGTAGAATATATAAAACCATCACTTCAGTACACACAGCCGATATTTGAGTCTTCATTGGTGAAGCCAGACCTATGCCTTTGCCCACTGGTGCATGTTATAGTAGGGTTGCTATGTTTTAAAAAGATGAATGGATTACCTGACTCTGGTAGTATTAAAAATATAAAACCAGATTCGGTGGTCAAATGGTCTAAGAAGGTCTCTCTCTCATAATATACTGGGGTTTGAAAACTAATCAATTGTAGTGAGGGAGTTTTTTCATGAACTGTTTTCCACTCTCCCTCCAAGCAAATGTGGGAATACTTCCTCTAAACTCGACCTCCTTCATTTCTAACACATCAGCCTAGTTTATATATATGTGTGTGTGTGCATAATCTTAATGGATAAAGAAATAAAATATTTTACAGCTCGAAATGTTACTAGAAGTAATCCCTGATATATCACTACGCCAACAGCTGACATTTGTCACTTTGGATGACTGTAATGAAAACCGATGGTAAAATATTAATGTGATAGTTAACCACAGTAATTTAGGTCAATATTATTTATTTAAGGATGAACACAAAGTATATTTATCATTCTATTCCCCTTAAAAAATATTCACACCACTTTTACAAAAAACTTCTAACGAACATAGCTTCAAAATGGTGACTGACGAATTTAAACCATATGTTTGAACATAACGGTAAACAAGTTTTTTACAATGATACAGACACGCAGTTGATAAAAATAATCTTAAAATCATTTATTGTATGTAAAAAAAAATACAACAATTTTCTCTTTTCCAAGTAAATACGACGCCTGTATTAAAAGGTATTGATGTGTGCACTATATCAAACATAATCAATAACGTTCCAAAACGAAGAATAAGTACTTTTAATTATGTTTAAAATATTGTTTCGAGTTGGATAAAAAAAATGAAATAGTATGAGAAAACTTAAGTTTACGTTATTTTTAATGTAATACATAACAGGTAATTAAAGATCTTTACATTTATAACAAAAGAGTGATCTTTTACAAGTGTTGGCGACCCAAAACCTAAACATATGATTTTCGAACTGTCATCCAGGTAAAAACCTATCGTGAATGGACTTAAGGATTTAGTTTTAGTCTATAATATGAATATCATGGCCCCATATAAACTAAAACTGTGTCCAATAAATTTACGGCTCATCTGACTCCAGTGTGTGTGGAGAAACGAAACACTTGAGGCAACGGAGATCACATATGTAAACTCTCCTGTTAATTACACACATCATGATATATAACACCATTGTACACATGGTAGGAATAGTTTCTTGAATCCACTCACAACATTTCTCAAACTGTGCTAAGCGACTTACAAGCATATGACGTCAATTTTGTGGGAAGGATTCAGGAAGAGTGCCCACACTTGCAAAATACTTGTTGAATTTATATATTTTTATAATATCCATTTATCTTGTATGTTAAGTTCATTCTCTCCCTTTTATTACTTTCACTGGTCGGGTAGTATGAGGACACAGAAAGCGTGTTACAAAACTATTAATTTCAAGTCTCTGATCAGAATATGAATATCATCTCCCCTATGTCTGATCTGGAGTTGTTACTTTTGATAGAAATTATCAATAAATATTAAATAACACTATTAATATGGTAAAATATTATCAATTTTGGCCACAAAAGAATATGTCTGTGTTTTCTTAAAGGTCCTTCCTAAGGTGATACCAGACATCGCATCATGGTGTAGTTTTCCATATTTTATTTTAGAAAACAGTTGGATCAAAACTATTTCACTACGATATAAAAATAGACAAATAATCATTCAACATTTAAAATATATATATATAAATAATTGATCCCAAATTTTGCTGTTGCTAAGTGTCCTGTGGTCCTAGGGGGCAGAATTCCTGTGAAACAGTGGGTCTGGAACGGTGTTAACTCTGCCTTGTGAGGAAAACTGAGGAGTCAGTGGATCCAGTCAAGAAAACCGAGATTTACGGTGTTGTGCTGACCATATGACAACCATTACCCGTGATGTACTCCAATATGTCCCAAGGGATGTCATACCCAGTACAGAACATCTTCACGGTGTTACGCGAACTCATACGTGATGTTCCAGCCGAGGGGGCCAAACTTCTTGCGCTCCTGGATGACAACATATTCCAAAGAACAGTCGCCGCTCAGCGCTGTGAAACGTTTCTTTTTTACTCATAATTAGAGTAGTTTATAAATCTGAATCTTGAATCCTAATCTTTATTTTATTTTTGAATCCTGGATCTCAAATTTTGTAAAAAATGATTAACATAAAAAAACAAATATATATATTTTTTATCACCATGTCTTACTACCTGTCCAGGTTGTACACATTTATTATGATTACTCTAGTGATGTAGAGATAAGGGGTACCCTACCCGCATTTACGTAAAAGGAGAGTTGGAAACCTGAGTAGACCCGACCAAGATTTGAGCTCTTGTCTCCCCAACATAAGTAGAGTGACGCTTTAGACCATTTTGCCACAGAAGCGGGTAACAGAATATTAGAAAGTAGAAGAAGTAACTGAATTAATAGTCTAGGGTCAAAGGATTCAATAATTCAAGGGTCCCATCTCTACCCATAACATTGCTAAGGTTTCTTTTAATGTGACACTTTTAGAAGGCAACAGTCTTTATAAATTATTATTATTATTATGTTTATCTTGAAGCTGTCAAGATTGAGATTATAATGACTTATAAAACATAAAGCTATAGATATTCTATCTCTGTCACTGTGTCTCACTTCCCGATCAGGTTATACTAATCACCCAAATGTGTCAGGAACGATTAAAGTTTAATTTAGAGGAAGTGTACCCATATTTGTGTGGAGGGAGAGTGTAAAACACCACCCTCAGTTGATCCGATCAGGTCCTCACCCTAATATCTAGTAGCTTCCCCTAGGGAGGATCGAATCCAGAGTTCAGCCATGACTTGAAGAACTAAGGCTTGTTTAACCTCATGCTCAGAGTGATGTATCGTCATCTTTACAGACGAGTGATGGCACGGTTTCTCTTATAAGTGATAATCAATCACTAATAGCATTTTATAAAACACATTGCTTTAAACAATTGCACAAGTTTCAATCTAGTGAAGGGATAGTTTGTTTGCTAACAAGTTTTTGTTGAGAGAAGGGATAGTTTGTTTGCTAACAAGTTTTATTTGAGAGAAGGGATAGTTTGTTTGCTAACAAGTTTTAGTTGAGAGAAGGGATAGTTTATATGTTCACAAGTTTCAGTCGAGTGAAGGGATAGTTTGTATGCTTACGATGATCCTCGAAAAAGTCCTCAAGCTGGGTGAAGGCTCGCCGGATGTTGGCTCATAGCCCCAGAGGGTTGGTGACCTTGACCGAGTTCGGTAGCACAGACACGGGGAATGAGCTGGACGGCATCGAGTTGAGGAACAGCCGGGAAGTCCAAGTGAATCTTGTCTGAGGTCTGCCATGGTCTGGATCAGTCGCTCCATCGACAGCATCAACAACACCACCAACTGACAGTTCTACCAACACAGCAACAAAAAACATTGGCATGATCATAATATTTACTTTAATATTACTTTACTAATATTTAGAAAGTTTTTGATTCTGCCATGATCAAGAGGAATAAGATCCTACTTTGTTTGTGTGATAAATGTTTTTAAAGGGGTTTTAAGAGGTTCCGGTTTTTAACACCAGAGATCTCATTTCATGTGATGAGGATGAAATCTGAAAGAATCCCAACGAAAATTATTGAGATGAAGTATGTAGGAAAAAGATCGCAAAGTAAACCCAGAAAGAGATGTAAGGAGCATATAACAAAAAGTGTGTTAGAGGAGAAGAATGAACATGAGAGTAAGGGGGAGGGGGGGAAATGGAGGTATTTTACTCAACCACAAGCTGGAAGCAGTTCATGGAGATGATGATAATGATTATGATCTAATATTTATCAATAATGTCTTATTTGCCTTTATAGAAACTTAAAACTTAATTTTGACCCCACCAGGGTACTGATGGCGGTACAGATCTTACGTAACCTTGGGTTACCCCCTCCAAGGGTCCCCACTGGGGGATGTGTGTGCCAGGCGTGTTATTAGAGTTGCCATTTTTCCAGACAGCTTGTATTTAAGAAAAAGAGCAATAGAATTTTATTTTTCATGTGAGGTTATGTAACTCATATTCAAAACAGGGTGATTGAAGATTGATGCATCTTCACAACCCTTGTTTAAGAAGTAATAATACAGGTGTGAGTCAGAATGCTTAGTTCTTCAGATCTCTTTATCAGCCATCCAAAGACCTCCTATTTTAAGCTTTCAGTTAAATGTCCCAAATTAACAAATATTCCAGTACTTTTTTGTTTTTTGTGTTGCCAAATTGCATGTGTTTTCCAAACTTTTTTCCAGACACAAAATAAAAATTCCTGTTCTCCAGCCCAGTGCGTACAGTGCTACCAACTGTCATGAATGAGGTACCTGCTTGGTAGATATGGGGCCATTGAGGCTCCTTAATGTATCTCAATAATGTTGGCACACACCATGAAGATGAAAACCGGCTTGTGCCCCCGGGACACGTAGGTGTACATGAACAAGGTTATCTCCTGGATAAGTGTGGGAAACACCACTTCAGACTAAGGGAACACAGATGTGGATATAGGGTTAACTTTCTAAAAGACTTACATATATATGTTAAACACGGCCGTTTTAAAGATAATCACACGAGGTTTTTTGAATGGGCAATCCTGTTTTAACCGATCTAGTAAATTACTGACTATGGATCTTCTAGTCTTAATATGAGGTCTATTTTAAAAACAGGCACTAACTATAAACAGAAAAAGCACCGACTTACACAAATATTTTGTTTTCATTAGAGCTAAAAGATGGCGTTTACATATTTTCTAAGTTATTCGGTAGAAAGCAGCACTATGGACCCAAGTTTGTAACCTTTGAATTAGTTTTATTCAGTCTTCGCTACGAAAACCCTGAGATATATAAAATTATTAAGACTGCATCAATATTCGGATACAGTAATAGAGTCAATCATAAATAATATCTCAAGATTTAAACATTATACAAGTATAGAAATAATATTTAACCAATAGTTATTTGAAGCTGGCTTATCAAGTAATCAAATATGGCGTCATCTTTGGCTGATGGCCACAAAGAATGGATCACTTTCTTGTACTCGTCAGATTCAAACAAGTTGGGCAATAGACCCCCCCAAAAAAAGTTGGGTTTTTAATTAGAGAGTGTATTTTCTGAGACAGCCGGTTATCTAAGCACACGACTTACATACTTAATTCTAGAACCTGTTAACCCCCTACTCTCTCCCCCCCCCCCCCCCAAAAACCCACACCCCCAGACCCCCACCACCACAAGCCAACACAAAAAAAAACCCAACATGAAAGGA